>JARHVA010001048.1:977500-1037500 GCA_037957365.1 Torreya grandis
CACTTGGTCAAATGAAAAGTCTAAAAGAAATAACACTTACTCAAAAACAAAACTATATAAGGGCTTAGCAAAAGACCAAAACAAACCTTTCAAAAGAATTAGACTTGTATACTTGTTATAGGCTTTGACAAAGAACACTTCTTCTGAATGAAACCTACATACTAGACTTAGCCAAAGGTATAGACTTAGGCGGCTAAGTTTTCAAAAGGGGTGCCCAATTTTTGGCTTGAAGGACCAAAATTTGGTCAACAAATTGGTGACTCATAGGGCTATGCCTTCTATACTAACTAGACCAGTAGCCAAATTAATCCTTTAGGCATAGAGTCATCTAAGGACATTCAAATAAGGAAACATTGGACATGAATCAAAACCCTAAACAACACACTAGACCAAAAGGAAAACCCATGCCAAAAGACACAACACAAACAAAAAAAACAAGTCACAAAGCAAAGCAAGACACAAGACAACTCACACATGTACCTAAACACTTAGGGAACATAAGGAAAGTAGGAAACTATGTATAAAGGAAAAGGAGAACTTTAGTAATAATGCTTTAGATATATCCCATTGACTGGGATATGCAAATCTTCTCCATTCAACTTTGAGAGTTTGAAAGCATTGTGTTATTAGTATTGTGTGATCACATATGGGCCACTCCATAAAGTATCAAACTTTGTGTGTTTTCTAGGTTTGTCCCTATCTTCATCCCATTTTATGATAATGTCTCCTTATTTGAAACTCCTTGACATGGATTTCTTATCAAAATACTTATTTCTTTTGCTCTTGGTGAGTTGTCATGGTGTGCATAGCTTGATTTCTTATTTCCTCAAGCTCTATTAAATCACATAACTTGAGCTCCATGCTATCATTTTCCATCAAATGTAGTTGATAGGTAAGATCTAAATTTGGTAACTCAAGTGAGATAAGAAGTCTAGTTTCCCTTCCATAGACAAGTGTATATGGTGAATTCCCAATTGCTCTCTTTGGGGTAATCCTATCAGCCCAAAGGGTTGTCTTCAACTTGGTGTGCCAAGTCATTTGATTTTCCTCCATTTTCTTCTTTATAATCTTGATCAAATTCTTGTTTGTGGACTCAACTAGTCCATTCCCTTGGGGGTAATAGTTGGAGGATTTACTAAGACAGATGCCATGCTTTAAAGCCCATTCACTTGTTCTTACTCCTAGGAAGGCTAATGCATTATCTAAAATGATTTTTGAAGGATCTCTAAACCTTCCTACTATACCTTCACAAAATTCAAAGACTAATTTTTAATTTGCCTCCTTAAGAGCTATAGCCTCCACCCATCATGTAAAATAATCAGTGGATATCAACACCCACTTATGACCAACATTAGAAGGTGGATTGATTAGGCCTATGAAATCCAAACCCCATTACATGAAGGGTTACTAAAATTGGATTAGATGAAGAAGAAAGGCATCTAGCTTCTATTTACCATTTAAAAAACACACTTTTGGCATTTATTTACTCACTCATGGGTGTCCTTGAACAAACTAGTCCAAAAGTATCTAGCTCTCATTATCTTGGTAGTTATGGTTTTAAGAGCAAAGTGACCACCAGTTGGTCCATCATGGAACTCAAACAGTACCTTATAAATTTGATTAGAATCAATACACCTCAAAATCACATCTAAAAATTCTTTTCTAACAATTACTCCATCAACAAGTACATAAGGAATGGATTACAGCCTAAAGTACCTTCTCTTGGCCCTATCAAGACCTTGTTGACACTCACCAATTTGAAGGAAATAGATCATGTCCCATGTCCATCTTCTCATAGATGAAGGTGTAGCTATTATAGATTCATCTTGAAGTACTAAAATGGCTTCTTTTTTCTCTTTCAAGTTTGAAGTGAGATGCTCACACATTCCTTTTCCTTTCACTAACTTGGTAGTTTTGATCTCCACATCATATTCCAATTCCCTTATGATCCACCCTACCATCTTTTCATTCAAATATTTATTCAATATAAAGTCTTTTACACTAGGATGAGGCAAAAAAAAGTGAATCTTGTTGTTATACAACATATGCCTAAACTTCTTCAAACTCCTTATAACTGAAAGCACTTGTTTCTTAACATATGTGTACCTTATCTCATATCCTTCTAAACATTGACTAAAGAAGGCAATAAGCTATTCAAAATTTTCATCATTATCTTGAGTAAGCATGGCAGAGATTACCTCTTCATTCCCAAAAGTATACATACAGGTTAAAATATTTGGATAAGTTTGGATTTGCAAGGGTAGGAGCTTGGGCAATGGCTTTCTTGATCTCCTCAAAACTTTATTTCCTCCTTATTGTCCAAGTGAATACCTCATCCTTCCTTAGCATAGAGGTCAAGGCCTTGACCAAGTTAAAAAAATTAGGAATAAACCTCCTAATGAAATTGATCTTACCAAAGAAGCTTTGTAGACCTTTCTTATGTTTAGGCAAAGATAATGCCAAGATGGCACTTCTCCTTTCAGGATCAATAAATATACCTTTATTGAAAATAATGTGGCCTAAGAGTTTACCTTCATGAATAAAAAACACACACTTATTTGGGTTTAGATATATCCCAAACTCTCTACACCTCTCAAAAATCTACCTTAGGTGATTCAAATGGTCATTTGCATCCTTGGATAAAACCATCACATCATCAAGATAAACCAATACAATATCATTGATTAGTCCTTTGAAATCCATATCTACTACACATTGGAAAGAAGCTCCAGTATTTGACAATTTTAATGGCATATTCCTATATGCATATGTGCCCCATTTGGTGGTGAAGGCTATCTTATATTGGTCACTTTCCTTTACCAGAATTTGATTATACCCATAATACCCATCATACCCATCAATGAGAAAAAATCTTTCACTACTAGCCACAACTTGAAAGATTTGTTCCATGGAAGGGAGTGGGTAATGATATTTAAAAGAGACTCTATTCAAGTCCCTAAAATCAACATACAACCTTATGTCTCTATTCTTTTTCCTAACAGGAACTAGGTTTGTCAACCAAGATGAATGCTTAATGGGAAAGATGATTTTGGACTCAATCAATTTGGTGAGTTCTTTCCTCATGAAAGATCAATCTTAAGATTGATTGGCCTTTGCATTTTATTAATAGTCTTATCATTATCATCTAACTCTATAGAATTTTGAGATATATTTGGATCAAAACCTTTTAAATCACTATAATTCTATGTAAAGACATCAAAAAATTCTTTGCATAACTCAATGAAAGCATGTTTCTCTTCACGAGTACATACCTTCCCAAGTGCAAGAAATTTATCTTTGAAGATCTGAACCTTCTCATAGTTTTCCTTCTTGGTATATATTCTTACCTTCTCTTTCTTCATCTGATCATCATCATTGAATATGATCTCAAGAGTGACTAGGCCTTTAGGGAGTTTGTTAGACTTCAATTACACAATCTACCCTCCATATTGTTATTGTAGTTTATACTAATTATTGGAAGAAAACTCAGCTTCTTCTTATAGAAAAGGTGTTATTTATTGGTCATTATCAAACACCTACCAATTAGTGACATTATCCTATATGGAGGGCCTTATAATCACTTTTAGATGAGGTTGGTTCTTGTCCTCTATTATCCCTTTTGGAACATCAAACTAAGTTCTAATTATTACCAAACTATCAACATGCTTGTTATCTTCTCTTAAGATAGTAGTGATGTTGAAGGATTTGAAATCTTCCACAAGATGCCACACTCTATGCTTATAAGACTTAAAAAAAGAGTTTTTTTCAAATTTTACCCTCTAACCTGATTAACAATAAGTTTGCTATCACCAAACACTTGCAATTCTTCGACACCTCTTTTCCTAGCCCATTCAAGGCCATGAATAGGGTTTCATATTTTGATACATTACAGGTTCAAGATAGCTAAAATTTAAATTTTTATAAAAATACCTTTCCTTTGAGGGTGAAACTAACATTGCTCCACCACTAGCTCCAATCTTGCTTCTAGACCCATCAAAGAAAAGTTGCCACAAGCCATTCATATCCTCACTTGAATTCATTAAATTTGGCATGAAATAGTCCTTCTCATGTATATAATTGACTCCAAGACTATATTATTCATTAAACTTGTATGGATCATGCTCATAGTTGTCATCTCCCCACTCATCTAGGAATAAATTAGAAACTCTCTCAAGGGAAGATGATGGAGATTGGTCAATATGAAGTTCCTCTTCATCAGTGATAACATTATTAACATTTACCACCTTAGGTGAGTAAGGTTCCAAATGATCTCTATGAATAGGTTCTGACTCAATCTTCACTTTATTTCCATACTTCATCTTAAACACCATGTAAGACTAATTGGCTGCCAAATATCCACTTATCTCGGATGTGAAGTCTCTTAATAAGAAAAGAGAAAAATAGGGGTGTAAATCTACCAAAAATACATCATGAGGAATTTAAAAATTAGGAAAATCATGAAGGATAAAATTCAAACTTTTAATTACCCCTAAAGTCTTGATTGGTGATCCATCCAATTGTAAAACTCCTTTAGTTATTGGCTTATACTTGAGGCCTAGCTTATTTGCTATATATTTGGGCATAACTGATGCGCTTGCTCCACCATATATGATGAAATTATGAACCAAAAAATCACAAATTATTAGATATAGATAAAAAGGAGGAATATTCTCATCTTTCTTCACTGGACCATCTATAGATTGAGTTTTACTGACCAAAACCACATTGTCCTTTCTAGATGGGCCAACTTGTTTACCCAATCCATGCAATTATTTTTGGAGTATATATTTATGCCCTAGTAATTTTAGATAATCCCATAATTAGATGTTCATATGAATCTTATTAATCTATTACACCACATTTATGGAAGTATTACTCACCTTGGGGTTCTATTTATGAACATTGGCACCTTGTGATGTAGCTTGTGGAGGTAGAGTTACAACAGTTGGCCTAAAATTTGGAATCCTCTAATTTTATTATAGTTTAGGAGTTATATTAGACTTGATTATCATAGGAGATGATGTAGGAATCAAAATATGTACTTGATTGGCTCCTTGAGCTTCATTAACATTCCTCCTTTTGGACCTAGTATTAGAGGCAACACTAGTATTTTGATTGCTTGTATTCCCCACATACTTAATGGAATAAAACTCACCCTAAAAAGGATTTATGAGGGTATAATCAGTCAAAGGTTATCCATTTTCCACCCCACCTTACATGGATCCTTCAAAATTTTAATATTGGAAAGATTGGTTACCTTGCATTACCATGCCTTGATTGTGCATTTCATTTGCATAAGTCACTTGTTCTTGACCATGTTAAAAAGATGGATAGTTGGGTTGTTCTTAGACCAAGTTATTTTGAGTGGGGAAAAGGGATTTAGAGGATGAGGGACCATTAGGATTATATCTTTGATAAGGCTTGACATGGGTGATTTGGCCTTGTCCTTGTGCATTAGTTTGGAAAGGAGGTCTACTTGTTTGCCCAAACTAATTGTATGTTTGATATGGTCTATAAATTTGGGATTATTTTATTTTGAGGGAAAATAACTCATTTGTAAAACTTTGAAGAAAAATTTTTACTTTGTGGATTTAATTTAAAGGAGCAATGGTAGGGCTTTCTTGATTAGGCAAAGGGGCTAAAGTGGGAAATGCACCTTGATTGGGAGAATGCAAATTAGGTAATAGTGGAATTGGAGGCCTAGGAGCTATCTTTCCTACTTGGACAAGATAATTCTTATAATTAATGGTTATTTCATAGGAAATAGGCAATATGTTTCTACCCATAGATTGAATCATCATCGTAATGTCACTATTTAACACTTTTGGGTAGTACAAAAATGCATAGTTTGGAGTAGGCCTCACAAGATCTAGGATCATATCCCATGTTTTTTGAAATATAGTATTAAAATACTACATAAACTCATGTGGTGACCTCTTTATTGTGGTTAATTTCTCAGATAGAGATAATTTATCACTCTTTTCCCCAAACCTATTAGTCAATAGATCCCCTAACTCATCCCATGAGCCAATAGAATTTACGGGTAGAGTCCCATACCAATCCAAAACTTTTCCTTTGAAAAACAAGGCCAAAAACCTAATAGCTAAATTTTATTGAGTGATTTTATGAATATTAAAAAAAAATTATATTCCTAATGTGATTAATGGTATTAATAAGACCATACCCACTAAAATATGGGACACTTTTGAGAGTTTTTCTTGGAATTTGATCATATTGGGCAAGATGAAAGGGAGATATCCTGGTGAAAGGCACAAAAGGTTGATGCCTATCCATATCAATAAGCTTACTATAAACATTAGGAATAATATGAAACACAAATTTGGAAGGTTTAAACACAAACTCTTACTTATAAGGATGAGTGTTTAAAAACCTAAACCTTTTTGTGGAGTATAGTGGTAATTACACAAATTTAAAAGGTACACCTTTAGCAATATATATAGTGGTTAGCTTTGGCATAGAAAGAAGGATTGATCATCAACCAAAGACTTAAATTCTTGAATGGAGTCACCAGGTATTGAATGTAGATGTTTCTTTCAACTTTACTATGCCAAGACTAGCACCAACCTTGAAAAATCTTATAGGACTTAGATGTCCCACTAGGTGTGCCAAAAACTATTGACACTTAGATTCACACCCTTGAGGAGATGCTTAGCTATCCTCATCCAAGTGGAATAATGGAGTCATATCTCTTATTATAGGTGAAAATTTTGTTGATATGAATATCTAGTTAAGGGGCTAGCTCCCCTTGATTAACCTTTAAATCTCTCTTTAATCTATCAATTTATGTATGAAAAGGGTTGAAGAAAACATCTAAGATAAAAAAAGTGATGCACCAATGTTTATCTCCTGATATTTGATTAAGAATATGCTACTTAAAGACCAACAAAACTTTTCGAAGATAAAATTCACAACTCCTTATATGTTATCACATCAGTGTTTCACATGTTAGAATCAAGAAGGCATTCAAGATTTAAGAGAGAAATGGATAATTCGAAGAAGGAATACAGTCATATACTATTTCTAAAATGTCTACACACTTATAAAATAATACTAACAAGGACTTGTAATGACACTTTTTTTCACATTGGTAGACCATCAAGAGTACAAGCTAGAAAGATAATCTTTCACTAGACTAGACCAACAAGATTCAAGTCATCACTCAATAGTAAAACATGTGAGTGTAAAAATAACTTGTATTAATTATTTAAGAGTATTTTGAGTACAAATATGGCTAGAGTTTTCCTAATAACTAGTGGATATTCTCAAATGAGCCAAGATAATGAATATTTATAGCTTTGAAAGGTGGAATGAGCAAAATAAGTCCAAGGGTCACTTGGACATGTGTCATCTTGAGAGAAATAGTTACATTTGCAAGTGGGAGAGAGGTGGGTGAGCTATACCATGTCACCAAATGAATTAGTTACATATGAATAAGTTACAACTAAACCAAATGCCTAAGTTACAATTGAATAAGATACATTTGAATAAGTTACAATTGAACCAAATGCCTTAGTTATAATTGCCATTTGTTACCTTTATACTTGCCTTCAGGTTCCCATCAATCCTTTTCACACCAATGGCTATTTTCCATAGTTCAAAGTTGAAATTTTTGGGTCATCATCCTTTAGGTATTTTTTTAGACATTTTTTTCCTTTGGACTTTTTATCTTCTTGTTTCCCTTAGACAATCTTTCTGAAAAAATTCATTCCTTGGACTCCTTTTTCCCAAGATTGCTTTTTTTTTTGGCACTTTTCTCAAAAGAATTCATTTAGCTCTTTACATCGGGTCTTTTCCTTTGGAATTTTTTATTTTGACCATTTATATAGATAATTTTATCAAATAAATTCCTTTATACTTTTTGTTTTGGCATTTTCTCATGAGAGGCTTCATTCAGCTCTTTTTTTTCATTAATTTCTTTGGGCTATTGCATGACCTTTTGGATTTTGAAAATGGACCA
The DNA here is from genome assembly GCA_037957365.1 of Torreya grandis. Lineage (NCBI taxonomy): Eukaryota > Viridiplantae > Streptophyta > Pinopsida > Cupressales > Taxaceae > Torreya > Torreya grandis. The sequence goes on from JARHVA010001048.1 coordinate 985,479, forward strand.
TTTGGTTCTTTTAAATGTTCCTTTAGGTTTATTTGAAGTGGACCTTTGAGACTCTAAAATGACCCTATGGCAATTTGAAAAAGACCCATTCAAAAAATTTGTAAGTGTCCCTTTGACTTTTGGAAAAGATCCCTTCAAAAAAGTTGCAAGTGCCTTTCAGAAAAACTGAAGTGCCCTTCAAGAAAGTTGTTTTGGATAAAATGTATGAAACAATTCCTTTATAAAAGTTGAAAATTTCCCTTTGGAAAATCTGAAAAAGACCCCTTTGAAAAAGTTACAAGTGCCTTTCAAAAAAATTGAAGTGCCCTTCGGAAAAGTTGTTTATGGATAAAATGTCTAAAATAATTCCTTCAAAAAATCTGAAAATTTACCTTTGGAAAATCTGTCTTGGACAAATTGTTTGAAATAATTTTTCACTTGGATAAATGAAAATTCCAAAAGAAATAACACTTAGTCAAAAACAAAACTATACAAAGGCTTAGCAAAAGACCAAAACAAACCTTCTAAAAAAAATAGACTTGTACACTTGTTGCGAGCTTTGATAAAGAAAACTTCTTCTAAATGAAACCTGCATACTAGACTTAGCCAAAGGTATAGACTTAGGTAGCTAAGTTTTCAAAAGGGGTGCCCAATTTTTGGCCTGATGGACCAAAATTTGGTCAATAGGTTCCATGTTGGTAGATGGCATACCAAGATTTTATATATACATGTGTTTCATGTATCTTTTAAGTGTGATAGATGTATATAAAGATACATGATCTATGCACTTTTGGATGTTGGGCCTTCCCTCTACTCATGTCATGTTGAGATTTGGAGCATTTGATTTTTTGATCAAAATACATCTAGGTTATATCATTCTAAGATCACTTTACATTATCATGTTTTAGCTCATATCTATACTTACACATGCCTTTATCCATGTTTATATCTTTCACAATGTACTTTATATGTTATGTGCTTATCATTTTTGATAACACATATATACAAGGACTAGTATGATATGTTTGTGTTGTTTTCTTATTAGTTTATTCATGCACTTATTTGAGTGCATGTCCTTGTTATTATCTTGCTTGTTTGAGCATTTGAATATGCTCCATTTTTACAATACTCATGCCATTATTTTCCTCTTTGAAATTTTAATATGTTATTTTTTATGTATGTTAACATTTTAATATGTTAGTTATTTCCATGTGGACATTTGAAAAAGTCATGTCCATTTGATTGTGTGACATTTGAACATGTCCCATGATTGTAGTCTCCTTAAACCATTGTCTGTTGACTTGATTTTAAGTGCTCTTGTGTATTTGATTATTTTATTTTTGATATTTAAATGCTACTATATATACATTATCATGAATCTTAGACCTTAATTTTTTCACATTGTGGTGCTTCTGTGTTACTTACCTAGACATGTTCCTTTTATATGTTACCTAGTTCATTCATAGTTATATGGTTATCTTATCCTTTTAAGATGAGGTAACCAATATTTTATATATTCACTCACCTCAAAAAGGGGCCATATAATTGAGGGCATTCCATAGAGGCATGACTTCCACATTTGCACAATTACATATTTAGTAAGGGCATATTTTGGAAACATGTTCTCCACACTTATTCAATTTGTGGCATACCCAAATTAGAATGGGGGATCATTTTAGAAACATGTCCTCCAAATTTGAACTTATATAATTTTTTATATTTCTCCATATATAGTGGGGGAATTCTTTGGAAGCACATTCTTCACACTTACATAGTTTTCAAACTAGCCAAATTACATAGTTATATGACTCAAATACACATTTATGGCAAAATTCTATACATTGGTACCAACATTATACATAAATTAAGCATGATACATATCTAAGGTTCATATATTATGAAATGTGAACCTAATATTTCAAAATCCAAATCAATTTCATATGAAAAACACTTCTTCTAGCTACCATCATCCACCAAGTTGGACTTTTACAGACTATATTAAGCTAATATATTACAGTAGTTGGTTCACTATTAGTATGGTTAAGGTGATTTGATCAATCAATATTGAAAATTTTATATGTTGGAATTGATTATATCATACAACATCACCAATTTTATATTCTAAATTAACTTGGTTCACTCACCCTCACTAGGTTATAAGCATGATTGGGTTGCATGGTTGAGTTAGTCTCAACTGCTAGGTGACAATCCACATTTTTTCCAAGGTTGTGGGAATGTGCCCTCATATATCTCTATCTACATTTCCTTAGATATACACACTTTATAAATTTTTATTTTTTCTAAGCTCAATTTCATTAATTCATAATGATATATCTTTCAAATAAAATGGATAAAAGGAAAGATAATTATATTGATACACGTGTAGTCCTAAACCTTGCTCTCTTTCGATTTCAATCATTTCAATACTTTAAATTTCAGATTATATTCACTGATTATATAATGTAACATGATCTTAGTTATAAGTCAGTAACCAACAAATAACAAAAGTTGGACTCACACAAAGGCAAGGTGTGTTATACATGCCCAAGTACACATTCCTTATCCTTTAAACTAGTATTTTCATTACTATATTAAAGTTGGGGAGATGCAAATTATATTTATTAATTATATATAACCTTAATCTTATATATTTATAAAATATAGACCTTAGTTTTTCCTCTCAGTTTTATACCTTTCCTACTTTTGTGAGTCTCACATATGATATATCTCTCTGATTGTTATTTATCTCTTAGTCTGACCTATGTATTCTAATGACCCAAGCCTTTTATCTTTCCCAAAATGTTTTAAAATTAATTATCTTACAAATCTATAATTTTTGTACATATGCCTACTTTCCTGCTCTATTGACAATTGCATCCCAGTCAGACCCCTATGCACACATAAGTGTCATTACCCGATATAAGCATCTAGTGCCCTAAATTCATCTAATTTGCAAATGAAATGAATCATAAAGGTTTCCCTAATTAATTTAATTTAATATATTATCCAAAGTTATTGGTATATATACAATATTAACCCTTATTCAAACCTCACCTAAAGATACTTGAAAACTCACAATGCAACCTACCAAAAGTGCTCAATCAAGAACTCAAGTGAGAAAATCTTCCTTAATTTCTCCTATTTACATATTAGTCTTAGAAGAAATATATATATATATATATATATATACATATATATATATATACATATATATATATATACATATATATATATACATATATATATATATATATGTATATATATATATATATATATATATATATATATATATATAGGTATAAATTAATAAATGATCACTCCATGAGCCACATTTTATAAGTTACAAGCTATGACACCCTATGTACTTATTACACATGTCATGATTCACATAGAAGCCAACATATAGGAGATAAATAAATAAGTTTGAGGCCCTCTTAAAAGTATTGGATATGTAAGTAGAACTCATTAATAAAGGGGTATTCGGGGCAACTTGACACCATATTGACACTAACCCATTTTTACTAGGGCATCATTCAAGGTAAAAGAAGAGTGAACCTAGGATTTTAATCAATAAACTGAGAGTTACAACTTGTACACATGATCTAAATACATCAATGAAAAGGTGAAAAAAAACCAACTAATGGATTTAAAAAATATTTATATTTTATTCTATACACTTCCATCAAGATTAGGATGCCTATGGGGATGAAAGTGTCCATGGTGGATATAATTATTCAGGGGTTAAAAGTAGTCAAAACATAAAACAAGTAAAACCTAGACTTCTAATATAGTCTTATGATGATTCCTAATCATTTTCATATTCCATAGTAGAACATCAAACAAGATATTCTCTCTCTCATCATTTATTCATGTAGGTACACATTCAATTCTATATTTATTTAACATGCTTAAATGAATTATATTGTAAAAATATTATATTACATTTGTTAGATCTAAATATTATAATATTGTATTCAAATAGTTTTATTTTCTTAAGTGTGTTGGTGAAAAAACCCAAATAGCATAAAATAATGCCTTGTAATAAATTGGCTAGGGTTTTGATCTCAAAAATGGAATATCCATTAGATAAGGCGGGAGTTATAAAAATATTACCTTATTTGCTTATGTATTGAGGTGATTTCATTTGAGACACCTTGTCATCTACAACCAAAAACATGAATCAAATGTAGCATATATAAAGGTTTGAATAAGAAAAATATTTTAATTGAAATACAAGACACAAATACTTACCATGTGTGTGGGGAATAGGATACTACTTGATTTGTTCCTGATGGGATGGAAATTGACACTAGGTAAAGAGACATTAACCTTAAAAAGGCAATGAAAGGACTCAAACGTAACAATAAATAAATATCAAAAATACCTATGGAAAATAAAGAGAAGATTAATTATCATAGGAATAAGAGAGGGGAACTACATGGGTTTACCCATATTTGTAAAAAATTGATAAATTTACAAACACATCAAAGTATAAGATAAATAAAGTGAGGAAATTCAACTATGCCTAAAAAGGAAATAAGTCAATAAAAATAAATTGGTATAAATAGAACTCTATTTTAAAATTTGAAAAGTATTTGTACATTCCAATTATAGAGGTTTTGATCTCTGAACCACCTTTAATTTTTTTTTGAATAGATAAAATAGATTGAAAGTTTATGACAAGGATATGTAAATGGCACCAATTAAAATGGGTGGGGTTTATGAATATATTAGTTATTACCAATTTTATCCTAAACATTGGTTTTAAGAATTCAGCTTGAAAAATGGGTTGGGATAGACCATTTTTGATGAAATTATAGGGAAAATGATTGGGGTGGTTATAATAATGGGAAAAATTGTTTTTCTAAATTTTAGATATTTTTTTAATGATTTTCTAAGGAATTTATAAGAAACAAGGTGTGGTAGGAAAAACTACCGATGTGGGATGAAATTAGTCTACAAAAACCAAGAGTTACATAATTGCACTTATGATTATTTAACCACCACAATGGTTATTAGGTTATGTGACCATTAGCATATATATGCTAGTATTTATATTTTCATATCAACTATTATGTAACCACTATGTAATTTACATAACCACCATGATGGTTTTAAAATTGCCTTTATAAATAATTACAATTTCACCATACCAAAGGTTAGTTTAAATTTTGGGATGATTGAACAAAATGAGGCTTATTTTTATGGATGTAAGGATTTTATGTGAGGTGGAGTAGGGATCAATATTAAAAATTATTTCTCTGGGTGACAACATTACTAACTATATAGGATATGGGGGTATTCAACATATGGTAGATTTATCAAGTGGTTTAGTTTGCCCAGCTAGCAAGGTATTATATGAATTATTTATATATTTGGACTTGGATGCCAGAACATTTTGGTTCCCATAGGTGTATGGAAAGTGTAATATCACTCTCAAGGATGTGTACATGATTCTTAGGATACCTATGATGGGAAGGAGTCTAAATCTGAGGGAGGATACACATAAGAATAAGGATTAAACATAGACTAAGTACTTGGGTGATGTATAATAAATTAATGTGGGTGAAAATTAGGGCATGTGATTATAAATATTGGAGGGATCATATATCCCCATCATTTTTAATGCCATTATTTATCTCTTGTCCTTACAAGTGGTAGGGGACAAGGGTAATTACACATTATTGTATTGGTTGTCTACCATTGTTATGAAGATAAAGGAACATAGAGGCAAGTATGGCTGGGAATCATACATATTTTCAAGGACATATAGGGACCTTTATTATATATATAGGTTAGAATCGCTCTCACTAATCCACATAAAATTATTAATGATTTTCATTTATGATCATATGATATTTTACCAATGATGGGTGGGGATTGTAAATTCAAAAGTTATTAAGGTCATTGAGTGCATTGACATGGTCCCTTTAGAGATGTCATTCAAGTAGTAAGTATGATAACTATATGAGATATGATAGTTGAACCATACAATGGTATGTCACGATTATGGGGGGATGAGGACTTTATGATGAAAGATTGTGATATGGACATATAAGAGAGGGTATGGATGGGGTAGATTAATCTATAACACATACCTATAATTATAAAACAATTTAGCAAGATTTATGTAAATCATATCCCGCCCCCATAGGTTATTCATAGGGGATACAGATAGGTAAGTGTTGTTTGACTAGTCTAGTTATGATGGTCTCCAATCAACCTAGAGTTACCTATTAATGGAGGTGTTGAGGATAGGAGAATATCATTGGTAATAGTTTCTATTATATAAGGAGGAGATTCCATGAAAAAATAAACAATATTAGGAGGAGGGAGTATATATTATGTGGCAACACTAGGAGAATATGAGGGTTTTATAAAGTATTATGACGGTTTTATAAAGTATTAATAAGTGGCAATATAGGTAGAATATGAGGGTTTTATAAAGTATTAGGTGGCAACACTAGGAGGAGTAAGAAAATATATGAGGACTGGGACCTATCTATAGGTTCAACTTGAGGGAGGGGAAAAAGAGGCATAGGTTGATATGGGCTCAGTTGAATAATTAGATCCTAATTGGGAGGATGATTACCTAGGTAGATTAATTTTTTGGTTACCAATTTATTTCATCCTACTAGTTTATTTTATTTTATTGACTCTATTTCCTAAGTCTAATTTATGTTGTATGTGTTCGCTAATGTGTATATATTGTGATTGAGTGGCATAATATGATAAGGTGTGTGTGTATGGACCTATTCTGAGTTAGCATAGGATTAAGCATGGATAAATTTATATGGATCTAAGGTTACATATAAGTGTAGGTAGGTATTCTAATGTTTTTATCCCAACATTCCATGGAGCATAGAAGTTATTCTATCAAATGATTTATATTTCAACCTTAAAGGTGTAGGTGGATGGATTGGATAGTTAGGAGAATATACTTAGTGATATATTCACTTAAATTAGTGGATTAGCCTCTATTTGGTATATTATAGGAGGTAAACCCTCTGAGGGTAGAACCAATAAATAAAAGAACCATATCCAAAGTCTGGGTCATCAACACATGGTATTTTGATGCTCGTAGATGAGGAGGAGAAGGATCCATCAACACTCTACATCTAGAGGATAATAGATGAGGAGGAACATGATCCATTTTAATTATAAATTTAGAGGCTCATAGGGGAGGAGAAACAATATCCTTATGCATTCTTCCATGGGGGGACACATAGGTAGTAGTTAGGATTGGCTAGTAGGAGGATTAGTGTTTATCATGCACTATTTTTATTGTGTTGAGATTATAGCCACAATTTCCCTCTAGATGTGGATACAATGTATAATAGCTCTATGTATCCAAAAAAATTATGATATATACATATGACCTATTTTCTTATTTTTTAAATGTCTTTCTAGCATCTTCTCTAGTCATTGTAATGTTTGATTTCTAATTTATTAACCATATATGTCTAATAATGTAATGAAATTCTATGGATATATATTTGTGATAAAATTATATGAGTGTTCTTATATTTGGATGTTATAAAAATATATGGAAATGTAACATGTGATGATTTATAAATTATGAAATAAGTAACATTTATTTTTAGGTAGCTACCAAACTAGTTTGTTTGCATGAAAATTTATACTTAGTTTGTTAAACAAAATGGAGGGACAATAGGATATGTGAAATGGTGAAAAGATAAAATCTAATTATCAAAAAATTCATAAGGAATAAGAGGCCAATTATGATCTCTATAGGATAATTTCACTTCTTCTTAGAATTATAAACATTAGTTTTATTAACTTTATATAGAATAATATATATAGATGGAAACCAATAAATAATTGGTAAAAGGAAGGGTTATCCTGTAAGCATGGACATATGATAAATATTTTTATGGATTTTATTTTAGTTGTTTTTTAATAAATTTTCATTGATTTACCTCTTCTTCTTATTCTCTCTCCTTCTCTCCCTCCCCCCAATATTTCCATGACCCTTTACACTTATATTTAGGCAATAAGGAAGACTCATGGGATCATCACCTAAGGAAAAATTTAGGTATGTGAGAGAATATACCCTAAATTATAACCCCCCAAAAACTATTAATATTTTAGGGATCATCATCAAGGATCATCAAAGGCTGAGATATGTGTAATTGCTTCTTGATTTTATAATCTTGGCTTTTCATAATGTCTTTTTTCTCTCTAGAGGATCTTATCCCTAAAATTGGTCCCATACACCCAATAAGATGAAAGTGATTAGTACCAAAGAACATATTAAGAAAATAATATTACTTTGTTAGGAAATTCTATTTTTTTTCTTATAAGAAACAAAAATGGACTATACCATGGAAAAACTTCTAGACTAGGTTATATGCTAGAGTATCTAAGGTTTAAATAAATGTATATGTGAATAAGGTGTAAAATAACTATAATAAATAAGATTAAATTATTATTTCATGATAATTTAAATAGCATTTTTATATAAGGGATAGAGGTTAATAGGAAAAGGTGAAATGATATTCTACATCAATGTTTTCTTAACATAAATTGCTAAATAGTTATCCTCTAAAAATAACCAAAATGCATGAATAACAAAGTGACAATGAGATTTTTATTGATTAAAAAAGGGAAATGTGAAATGTTACACCATATGAAACAAATTTTGAGGTGTAGAGAGTTCAAATATTTTTTAAAATTCTTACCCTCCAAGGCACATAAATGGAAAGTTACATTTTGAATATATTTCATAACCAAATATGGGCCTAATGTGTTAAATTTAAAATTCCAACATTCTCCTTTATTTTTATCAATTCTAATATCAAGTCTTAAGATAAGGTTATTAACTTGGATATGGAAATCATAAACATTTTTATCATACTAATAGTACTCATTTTAAGGAATGATCATTTTCATATACTCTATCATATCTAAGTGAGGGAAAGCAAAAGCTTGTGAAAAATTGGTGAGGAGTTTTTTATGGTCTCCTACCTCCTTAGGGGAAAGGTAAATCCAAGATTAAGTATTTTTTGTTATTTTTTGGAATAATTTATAACATTTATAGTATTTTTGTTCAAAGATATAATTCATTACTCAAGCATTCAAAAGGAAGGAGGGAGATAATTTGTTTTATCATCCAATTCAGTGTTTAGACAACATTTTACCTCTTTTTAACATGGAATTCATTGATTGCATGAAGGGGTGAATAATTAGGTTATTTAGTATGTTTTTATTCATACCCTAAAACTTATACCATGCCAATATATGAATTTTGATAATGGAATTAAGAGATTCTAAACCAAGGGCTTTTTTAAAGGCTGTAAGTCTTAAAGCCATGTGGATTAAATGAGATAATTATGGGTTTATCATTATATATGATATAAATGATTTTAGTCATTGAATTTATCATGAAAATTGATCTTGTTATAAACTTTTGTTCACTCACTTTCTTTGTATTTACTACATTTTTGTCATTAGGCACCACATTTAAAGTGATATTAGGATTTTTTATATTAGAACACATGTTGTATTTAAAATAGGATTTATTTCTTTGACATGGGTAGAATAATTTGTTATCACTTTATTAGGAAAATGGTGATCTATAGGGATCATAGGTTTTTTTTTTAAGACTCACTTTGTGGACATTAGAATGTTTTAGATCACCTCAGATGAAATAAACATACCCAAATTTAGGAATCATATTTCTTTAAATAATGTAAAAATAAATGATATCATCTTATGGATATATGGTCTTCATAAAATCATGTTATAATTGGTGACGTTATCAATGGCTCAAAACTCTATAAGCATAGTTTTGGACCCCAATGCAATGAGTAACACAATGGCCCAAATTGAAGTAGATTTGAGGTTGTCAAAGACTTGAAGGTTATTTCACATTATGAAATGGTTCATTTATTTATAGCTAGTATTATAGAGGAAATAAAAAGGAACAATATTAACTAATTCCCTATCATTGAGCATATATCTCTTGACATAGTTGTTGTATATCCATACCTAAAAATACAAGGCCATATCTCATCTTATAGTCATTCATACATCTAGGGGAGGTCATTAAGGTTGAATAATTAGCTATAATCCCTACTAATTTTCCCAAGAAAATACATGTCTATATCAATATAGTTAATCTTGGCCTCGAAAGGTGGAATGATGCTAGCTAATTGGCAAAGACCTAAAAATCAATTAATTCCAAGTTATGATTTGGGGGAGTATTTAATAAATCCATGAATGGGATAAAAAATTAATTTTGTGAGGTATGAGAAAAGGTTGTAGTTTCCCATAGGTTTGGGGTTGCCTTGATTGTTATCCTCTAAGGCATTTTTTAATGTATGATTTGTAGGTCAATAATTTTTTGATCATGTGATGATGTTTTCCTAATAATCCATTTCTAAATCTATGACACTTATTAACCTCATCTTTCCTTGAGGGCCCAAGTGAGGGGTGATGCCCAAATTTATCAACATAGAAGTTTAAGCCTTAAAATCATGTTTCCCAAATAGTATTGGCTGGTTGATCAGTTTATATTGAGTCATATTCTAATTAACATGTTGTTGGTGGTTTAGGAATGGGTTATGGTAAATACATAGGTTATCATATTTAAGTGATATGGGTCTCATTTGAGGTGGTTTAGGATTTATATTTATGATTCCAAATAAAATATCTACAAATAGTTATTTTTGGCCCTCTAAGAGTCATTAAATAAACTTGATATACTCCTTAAAAGTATGAGTGTCATGACCAATGACTCTATGGAAGATACGATAGACACTGGGGAAGTAATCCATTGGTCATTTTTTTTGTCTAGTTTTATTGCCAAAGCCCTTATTATCTATTTTGTTAATTAAAAAATGTGGCTATGGTACTACACATGTAGGTTCAATTTTAAATTATAGTATTGGCTATTATGATTTGGTGGGTAGTTAAAATCATTAGTGTGAATGGTAGGTGAAGGGTTTGGATTTCTCATGTCCCTATGAATATTTTTTGTTATTATTTTAATTTTGAATCAAAATGTTATTCATGAATTTACTATTTTTGGTTTTATTAGTCACATCATCTATATTGGCATTAAAATTATGATGTAGAACTTTGGGCCATTTATTATTCTAGGTACTTTGGTTATTACTCTTTTATCCCACACTATTTTGACTAGGGGTGATGAGCTTTATGTTAAATTTGTAATTAATACAAAAACTATTGATGTCTAATCATTAAATCATAAGATAAATTTTAAGTGATTTATGGTATGACCTATAAGGGAAATTTTGTATGTCTTCCCTAGTGTTGGTAGGATTCTTTAGTAATAGTTATGATTGACATATGATTATTGCAAAAATTCCATATTTATTGCAATAGTAGAGTACATCTCTAGGATTATGGGACAAAGGCTTATGAAAACTTGGTAAATATGTTATGAACACATGTGGTAACACAAGATGACCTATATGAATAAAATACATATCTTATACATACATGACCATTAAGTTGTACATGTATCCATTCATTACTTATGTCATAATATTATAATATGATAGTTTTAGCATAACTATAGAGTTGGATAGAGATAAGCAAAGTGAGATATGAGGTTAAAAAGTATATACTTGTAATATTTTATAGGATGATAAAAATGGAGTAAAGAGCATAGAGGTATAAAGTAAGGATATATACAAAAACTATAAAAGTTATTCTAATTATATTTAAATAAATAGAGAAAGTTAGAGTATATAATATTCTAGTAATATATACTTTCAATGAGAAAACCTACTTATTTTAATTTATGAATACATAATATAAATAACACAATACTAATTTATACATTGGATTAACTATAAGTAGAGTTAACTTGAACCACATAGTTATCTATAACCAAAGTTGCAAATTTTATGTCAATTTTTTTTGGCAATGCATGAAATTTAGTTATCAAATATCCAAAATAAGGTATAAATTAGATATATAGAATAAAATGTTAACATAAATTGAATATTGGTGGGAAAAAATACTTTAAAAATTTCCAATCTAAAACCAAAAGATCTAGTGAGTCATTTCCTGAAGTAAAAGCATCCTTTTTTAGATCACACAAGGAAGAATTTTGGGTTACCTTTGAAAAAATATTGTGGGATTGGATCTTAAGATAGGATAAACATAGATAAAGATTAAAAAACTGATAAAAAAATAATAATTAAGTGGACTATAGAGAATATTTAGGTCCTAATAAACATTAGTACACCTTGGACCCGAGCACTTGATTATTAGTTTGAGACTAAGCTTGATTCATTATTAATTATTTGGGATATTCAAGGTTGGACAAAAATTTATGCCAAAAGTGTTTAATTCATAAAAGGAATAAGATAAGGGTTTATATTTAGGGCACCACTCTTATTTTTTAATGTTTTTATGGGTAAAGGGTTGGTAAGATAAGGGAAACAATTTGTTTAGGGACCAAACACCTAAGGATGGTGTATGGAAAGAAGGGGATCCTCAAAAGATGTTTCTTATTATAATACTTGGTATAAATGGTTGTGGTGAGTTGAATAAGATGTAAGGGTCTAGGATGATAAGTATAAACTTATATATAGATTAGCTAAGTTAAAGAGGGCATTAACAAGATAATATATCAAGGAAGTTATAAAAGAGAAACATGGTGAAAGAGGAAATGATAAAACAAACTTAATAAGAGATAATTAGATTAGAGGATAGGAGAGAAATATAAAATAAATAAATATAAGATAAAGACAACTAGGAAAATGGAAGACACTAATCTGGCCTCTACCAATAAAGATCCCCATATTAAAAATCAAGTTATTATCCCTCTAACTAAAATAGATAAGTTATCATTAGTATTGTTAAAAGGCATAAAATAAGCTAGTAAAATAAAAATAAAAGAAGAGATACTATACTGCACACTATATAAAGTCACAACTTATATGTGATAAGGACTATCAAGGTTAGCCACACTAATGGGAACCCTAAAACTATTCAAAGGGCATGAAAGACCAATCAATGGTGATAATTTGGGCCCATTGTGGATGAGGCATATGAATTATTAGGGAAAGAGATGGATAAGATGCCATAAATATAATATATGATAGTTATAAGGTAGATCCAAGATATTTATTTTATTAATTAAAGGAGTATAAGAGGAGATAACTAAGAATAAATAATACATAGTAATAAAATAGAAGAACAAATAGATGTTGTGAGAAATACTGACCTTATAAAAGAGAATCATTTATAATAAAAAAAACATAAGTAGTAATATAAAGGATAAAAAATAGATAAAGAGGAAAAAAATTGATTAATTGAAGAAGGATTAATTAATTAATGTACTAGGTAAGAGGATAGGGTAGAGGTATAATACTTCGAAGAGGATAATGTAAGTGACAACTTGATTCAAAACCCCAAAACTATGAGGATATTAAACCTTTTGATCAAAATATATCCACATGACACTTCATATTAAACATGAACATCCTTTCATTATACAAGAAGAAGTACATAAAGGGGAGGAATTAGAGAAGAGTTACCAAAGTCTCAAAAATAATTAGAAATAAGAATGGTTTTTTTAGGGAATCAGGCAGGCATCTTAGGAAAAAAATATTTTACAATAGAAATTAAAATAGATAAAGGAAATATTCAAACATTGGTTGAATAAAAAATACAACCAATTAAGAATCTCAAGTAGTACTTCAATAATGAGTACATCTAGTAATTGTAGTAGTAGTGCAAATAGACAATCAAACACCTCAAGATGACACATAATAGAATGAAGTTTCCCTTGTTTGAAAATGATACCAAGGATGCCAAGGAACACTTATTTTTACTATAATCATATTGGTGAAGCCATAATATCACATATGAGTAGGTAATTTTGTTTGATTTCATCAAGACACTAAGACATGCCATATTAAAATGGTACATGAAAACTAATGCAAGACTACCAATTCATGCATTGATGTAAAATAATATAAAAGGGTACTTATATTACATAATTATCCCAATTGAGAGTGTAAATAAAATTATATAACTAATACATAAAGGGATTAAAAACATGAAAGAATATGACCAATTATTTAAGGGAATCATGAGAAAATTGGAGGAACTGCTAAATGAGAAATAGAGGATTGAGTGGTTTATTTCAAGATTAATACCCTACCTAAGAGCCAATATGAATTGTAATATATTTAATATTTTTGTGAACACTTTGGATATGATATCATTCTTGGAGTCTAAATCATGTAGAGGAGAGATAAATTCCTCCTTATAAGATAATATGATGAAGTTATAACATGAGTTATAAAAAATATGGCTAAAACATGAGAATGAAATGAAGGGTGATAATTTTAGCTTATTTTATGAAAATAATTAAGATAGTCTAAAAATTGTATTACATAGTAAATCAAATATCATATAAGGTAATCAACTAACATCTATTTCAATAATATTAATATCAAGGGTATGACCAAATTAGATATGCTTAATCTAATTAAGGGTGTTAGTGTAGGCCTATATATATTGGTTGTTAGCTGGTTTAGGTGCCTTTTGTGTACATTAGGCAAGTTAGTCCCAAATCCATGAGGATGTTGGGATTTTTATGCCTTCCTCCTATAAATTCACCTTTGTACGTAAGGCTAAGACATGGATAATAATTTCAACATTGTATAATCTATTTGTAGATAATAAATAGTTTATTATTTGTGTGTAATAAATTAGATTCATGGCTATGGTAATGATCCCTTGGAGAGATCCTAGTTGAGAGTATTCATAAATATTTCATGGTATTAGAGCACTCTCTAAATATCAATTACTTAATATGTATATGTATTTTGTTATAGTTGGTATTTGGGTTAGTTGGATCTATCACATTTAATGTAAATTCCTTTTTTTATATTTTATGCATTATATGTCAAAACTCTCATTTATGCAAGTCATTCACCTCTAACCATACATCTATTTTTCCATGATCTATATTTACACTCATCTGATAAGATGTAATCATATATCATAAGCCATGCCATTCAATTTTTTTGAGTAGTACTTTGTATGGTTTTATATATGTATTTTTTGGCCATTAACCTAGTCGTACATATCATTATTTTTTTTCCTTAGAATGTGTTGTTTTGCCTTTTTCGTTTTTCCTTTATATGATAATGTGCTTTTAGATTGAATTTCATACCAAAAGGAGGGATAGTAGTTTTTATAGTTTTTGGGATCTACCATGTTGGAAATGTTCCTATATAGTAACCTCCTACACCATTATTGCATGTGATTAGATCTATCATGCTAGTCTAAAGGGATAATCATCATACATTATGTCCTCTATTTATGAATTTATTTGGATGATGGAATTAAGGTAGAGTTGGAACTATGTGATAATTAAAACATGATCTAAATCATGATCTTTTGAGGGAGGAGTGTTAGCTGAATAAGAAGTTCATGGTGTACAATTCTATGGTTCATGTGATACTCCAAGGCTTATTCATTTTTTGGATACCCAAATGACTTATTTTTTAGTCTAAATAGCTTTGAATAGATAGATCCATATCTCTAGTAGAGTAATATTTCTATTTAATTCCAACATGCATTATTATGGGAGCAATAACATTATTTTAGAGCATGTCGGGTAAGCGAGAAGGTATTTTTTGGTTCCTAACATGCACAACCTACTGATCCATTAGAGATATCCTCCATATAAAACCATAACCTATTGATCTTTATTTGATTTGTAATGGCCTCATTAGATCATTGTCTCTCCAATTTAGATTTTTATTTTTGTGACTTTTTATTAGCTTAGTTTTTACCTATCGTGTTACCATCTCGTTGCATGCCACTTCCTTGGATCTCTAAGAGGAGTCTCATCCCTCAATTTTGGACTATCTGATTTTATTCACATGTGGAATTTGACTCAATGGATCAAACAATGATTTTTTAGTAAATTTTAGCTTGTTATCCCCTCCAATTCTTGTCATTCCTTGCCATTAGATGGGTCTCAAGGGAGTGGGTTTGTTTTTTGGAATTAATGGTTTCTAAAAGCACCCCATAATTGGTAAAACATAGTTTTGGGTTTTCCATGGTATTTTAATCAAGTCAAAATATACCTTTTGACCAATTTTTTAAAAAACAACATTTTTATATTTTGTTAAAATGTCTTTATTAAAGCTTAAAGTGTGGATTTCCTTTTGAGTGGGGGTGATTATTTTCATTATTTTTTTTATAAAATAATATTTTTTGGTGGGGTTGTGTTGAAAAAGGAGGAGATCATTGTTTATGATGGGATTTATTCCTTTTAGGTGGATAACACTTTATTAGTGGAGGGGTCAATTTTTTATTTCATGTCAAGGGCAACGAGTGTTTTTTATTTTATTATGTGGGAGACATAGTCATGATTATGGATATTTTTTTCCACAATGGTGGAGATGATAATTACTCCATTGATAATTTTTATTTTTAGTTGGGTTAATTAAAGGCAAGGATATTTTTTATTATTTTTTTGTCCCATTATTTTATGATCTCATTTGTTGAATACCATAGGATGAGGTCCAGTTTGGTAGGAGGCCAAATGCCATTTCAAGAAAACTAACTTTTCTTATCTCCTTGTTTATTCCAAAAGTTTATCTTAATTATATGTATGGATGTATTTTTTACTGCAACTAACATCCCATTTTTAGTGTGCTTTCCACCTTTTTGTGTGACCTCTTGATTGGACTTTTACTCCTCCTGGGTGTATTTTTGGTGATAACCGACATCCATATGTTTGATATTATTGATCCTCATTCATTTTAATGCTCCTATAAGGTTTGGGATCCTTACTAGGTAGATGCATTTTTTTTATGATGCATCTCTCATTTCATAGATTACATCTTCCACAACTTGAGTACATTGTGGATTTTCTTATGTCATTTTGGTAATCTTGGTTATTTGATGGGACATGTTTTTTAGTCACACTGAGATTCATGATGTTTTTTCTTCATGTGTGTATACTCTATGCTGAGCACTTTATTATTCAGTTATCTGACTATCCCATCACACTAAAGACATCCTCTCAATACATTTTGTATCTATTTGTTGACATCCTCTTTCAAATTTTGGTGGAGCTTGTTCTCCTTTTGAAGAGTAGATAGACTAGTGTATCCTAGTGGCAACATTTTTATATAGTAGGATAGGTTGATATTGTATTATGTAGAGGCATTTTTGGTATATTTTGATGTCCTACATCTTGTCATTTTTTTGGAATCTGATTTTTTTGAATATGTTTTGCATTCATCATGAATTTTTTCACCATTTACCAAACTCTTAAGTCAACCAATGACATGATATATTATGAGCTCCATACTTGTTCTTGACATTATTAGAGAATGTGCCATACTAGATCCTAAATAACACATTATTATGTTTGCCTCTATTATTGTAGTTGGTTGTTATGTGCCTATTGTTATTTCACACTCTGCACATCCACTTCAATTCCACCTACATATATGCTTGCCTATTTTGAGAAGCATACCAATATTTTTGTATCTCACATGCTTTATTTCATGGGTCACACTACTTGAATTATGCACCTTGATAAGTATCTATTGGGACTATCTACCCCTATTTAGCTTATTATGTGGATCGCTCAACTTAGTATTGGATATTCTTTAGATGTTTCTTCTTGATTGGGACATTTTGATGAAAAAACTCTTATTTTTATATTCTCTAGTCTTCATGAGGATTTTGAGAAAGAATTTTTTTTTGTACCTTCACTCTTACATGAGAGTCCCAAGGATGTGTCAAGACTAATCACCTTGACATACTTTTGGTTTTGCCTCACATTCTTCTATTATGGACTTTGAACCCACTCATATGCTATCATATTCATCTACAATGCATGCTTATCTAGGATGGATATCTTGTGGTGGTTATGTTAACATTATTTGTAAGGATTTTACCAGGTTGGTTCCTCCACTATTTAGATTCTTCATATACATGTAGCTCCTTTTTTTTAGGAGTAACTCTCAAGACTCTTGATGGCCTCTTATACAAATTGACAACATCCTAGTGTTTATTGCATCATCTATTATTTTTTGTTAATGGGATATTTTTTTTACTCTCACAAAGTTATAAAATGCCATGTGTCTTTTTAATTGAACTTTGTTTACCTTCATTCATTTGTGCTCTAATCTAGGAAACTTTTCACTAATGCATTTTCTTAACTCTCCCATCACCACTAGGGCCATATTTTTGAGAGATTTTATTTATATTTTTAACACTCTTTATTATATAGTTTGATAGTATCCTTTAGCTTGATGTGGAGTTATGCTAGTGCATTTAGTCTCAACTTGTCCATGCTCAAGTAGTGGGTTTATTTCACTCAAATAGATTTTCACTCCACCCCATCAATAATATGGGGGTGTGGTGTAGATATTACTTCTTCAGTTGTCATGTTCCTTAAAAACCCTTATCACACTACATATTATGGCATTAGATCAAATTTAGTTAGTGATCCTTTTTTACACTATTGACACCTATAACAATATTTTTTTGTAAGAGCTATTATCGTGAATACAGTGTCAACTATTCTTCTGTGATCAAGCAGTGGATATAGACCACTCATATAGATTGAGTTTATTTTTATGATTTTCAATTTCACCGAGTGAATTTGTTTTTCATTACCTTAGTTCCATCCAATTCACCTTATTAATTATAATGTTTGATTATTGAGCCATTTTATTTCTTGGGATTCCTTACAGTATATGTTTTGCTTATTGACTTTAACTCTTGTTATTGGTTTTTGAGAGACCCTTGCTGAATGTCTCATTTTTTTCCATTTTCCTCCATTATACATGGGTATACTATTAGGAACATTTTTTTCAAAATGAATTTGAGGAGTGTTCTTTATCTCAGTAGAATTATTGGTGGATTTTTGTGTAGTGACACTAGTGTGGTATCCCCACCAGTCTTTGTGATCATTTCTCACCATTTTTCATCCAACTTTTTTAGAGACTTCATTGCCATATTCTCCCAATTCATTATTGAGGGAAGGTGTTTAGGAAATGATTCCTCAGGTTCATTATTTTCCCTTTTATTTTTGAGTGTAGTGTTCATGTTTAGTCATCCACGTATTTAACACCATTCCTATTTTGACTTGGTAGTTGAAGTGACTTGACATCCATGTATCTCGATAAGATGGATTGATATCCATAAGGACACTTGGATTCACATTGCATATTTTTTTGTGTATGGTTACCTCATAATACCTTATTGGTTGGACCCATTTACTTTACCCACCAAAGCTACACTTAAGGGAGGTGTTAATGTAGGATTTTTCCTTTAATGATTTTTCCTACATATTAGTTTTTATCTTGTTTAGGTGCCTTTTGTATACATTAGGGAAGTTAGTCCCACATGCATAAGGATGTTGGGTTTTTTCTATCTTCCTCCTATAAATGAGATCTTGGAGAGATCCTAGTTAAGAGTCTACATAACTATTTAAAAGGGAACACATATCACATATAAATAAAGGAGAGGGTTCCAAAGCCTCTAGGAAAATGACACTATGAAATAACCCTAGATATGTCTAAATACATTAAATAAAATGAATATAGTTTTCACCAAAGCTTTTGGTAGAAATGGGGATTGTTTAACACAAATAAAAATTCAAGGGATCATGATAGGCAAATGCAGACCTAGACAGCCTAAGGTGGAAGATGTAAATAAAAAGAAACCCTATAACTATATTAAGTTTAAGTATAGAGGTAGTCTAAGATAAGAGTTATATATTAAACACGTTAATTTATAAAATATCTATCTATCAAATGAAATAACAAAAGTTAGGAATACTTACCTTTAGGTTAACCTATAAAGTCTTAGTCTCTCCCTTGGATAATGGTGATTTATAAGAGGTTATTATGGATTTGTAAGGATAACACTATAAAAATAATCTATAGGGTAGAAGACTCATACTTTAAATCCAAGACTTCTCACAAGATAAGTTATCTTCCCTCCAAGGTAAAACCCTAAGCAATGGCCACTTCAAATGTAGATGTAATAGAATTATGAACTGTAATAATGTGAAAATGAATGTTACTCTATATTGGATTGAAATGAGCCTTGTATTTAAAGTAATAGATAAGCCTTAACCCTTATATAAATTTAATCGATGAGTTTAGCTAGCATGACACAATTTTAAGGGAAAAATTACCATTAATCCTCAAACTATATTAGTCAGGATGATCTAATTTCATAACATGCACTTTAATATTTATAATAGGGTCAACCCAAGCTAAATTAGTACTAAAAGAGTGTGTTTTATTATTTAGGGGATATTTTAAAAGATGATTACTTAGTGAAGTGGATAAACATGGTTTGTTTTCTTGGAGATCTAGATAAGTAGGATTTTTAATGGGTTTAGGTAATGATGGAGTTGAACAACAATCATGTGAAGCACCAATAGTCTACCCACACCTTTCCAAGTTCATACTTTAAGGCATGCATTTAGAGATATTAAAACTTAGTAGGTTATTACAAGTGAAAAAGTGATAGTAAATGATCAATTTTATAAATAGTATGTGTATATACTTATCACCATCTAAAAATGTCCCACCAAAGGGATTGGATATGGTGTATTATTTGTTTCATAGAAGGGCATTCATAGACAAAGTGCTCACACCAAGAAATGATAAATAGATTGGAACTAGTAAGATAATATCAGAAACCAATGGGTACGTCCACCCCAATTCAACAATAAATATATCGAGATAGGATTTTCCATGGAATATATCAAACATATGACCAAAACACACAATAATTATGTCTAATTATGAAGGTACTATTGGCTAAATTTTGACCTCAAGTCAAAATTGGTCACCACCTCTAAGATGAAACTTTCATAGGGTTGTCATGTGGTCTTTTCATGCCTTATATAGTCTCTCAAAGTCTTCATAAAACTTTATTATAATTGTTTAAGATTAATTTGGATAAGTTAATATAATGTCTTAATTTGGTCATATAGTGGTCTAGAAATGTCATGGAGAGATAAGGCTTGGTAAAATGGTTTCATAGATTTTTAGGATTATCTCAAGGTCATTTTATGATCTAATCATTTTTTCATAACATTTAATGATGTTTTAAAGTGTTTAAGGTTCATTTGTAAAATTTAAGGTATGTGAAAATGAAGGAAAAAAATATTTTTGGCTAACTCAAATGTGTCAAATATAATCAAGTGGGAAATACATAAAAAAAAAACCTTATAAATAACTTGGATCAGTTACACAACTACCACACCTATCATCAAGTCAAACAAAGGTCATAATCTTGAGTTTCAATACCAATAAAAGGAGTTAAGAGACTTGTATGGACTTATTAAAGTAATTTGTAGGTAAAAACATTATATAGGTGTCCTTTGAGCTTACATAGGTCATAAAAAATCATGGGAAGAAGTTTTAGGTCCAACAATTGTAGAAAACTATTTATCTCTTCCATCGCTCCATTCACAAGCTCTTAAAGGCCATTTTCAACTACATGGTATAGGTTATACATGTAGATTTGGGGTCTAAGATTTTATCATATATTGGGACCCCTGTGGGATTATAATTTGTGTCATTGGTCTTTGGATTTATCTCCTTAGTTTTATGAATAATATTTAAGGAGTTAAACTACTAATATTTAAGTCCCCATAAGTTGAGTTTTGTGTAACTCCAGTACAAGTGTGAACTCTTTGGTTACATGAAACATTTTTAAGTGAGTTATAATTTTTTTTAAGATGTATCATACACATACATTCACCATTTTGGCATGTGTGGAAGGTATTTTGGAAAAGAAAGCTTGATCTTGTGCATAGTTTGTAATTGACCATCAATATTTATGTGCTTCAAAGTTCTCCAAGTGGTCTAATTCATATAATGGTTTCTTTAATGTATTATAATATAATATAAATAAATTTGAGGTTTTTAAACATACCTGATCACCTTATATTATTAGCTTATCTAAGTGGTTTCTTGACTGATTGTCAAGTACTATGCATATGTGTCTACTTGCATAAAGGTGACTCCACAATGCTTATTTGGACTAATCAAAAGTATATGGAGGGATCAAAATTATTAATAAATTGATGAAAAATGGCTGGTTAACTCCAATATCATAATTATATATCCATAATCATGGAGAAGCCTAGAATCTCAAAATTATAGACCTATAAGTTTGTAGACCTGTATGTCTGCACTTGTAAGCAATTGTGTCGATTGGTGCAATGGGTTTAAACTTGGAAACTTGAATGGAAGAATAAGGTTAAATCACAACTCAAATTAAAATTAGAATGTTTATGGTGGATTTTAATATATCCAAACTATATGAATAGACCTCCAAATCTTTGAATTGGTTATATTCAGTTCATATATGTGAATGGAGAAAACCAATGAAAGGTGTCAATGTCTAAGTTGTAGACCTGAACATGAAAGCATTGTAATCAATTCATGTTTGAATGGGATAATAAGTTAATTAATATGATATAGAATTTTATTTCTAATGAGGGTTAGAATATGACAAATTTCATAAACCTATGCTTCTACATAAGCCTGTGTATGAGGGTAAAAAACAAGAAAGTTTGAAGATGCCTTGATAATGTTCTATGAGGATTGTAGACTAGTGAGTAAGATATCTCAATGCGGTTTATATGTTTCAAATTTACATCATGCTTGGAGAAGGTCCAAACTCAAAACCTAATGCTCAAACCCTATCCCTTCATACACCTCTATGGCCATTTGAAACTTAGCAGCCTAGAGTAAAATTATAGTTAAAGGAGATGTAAGGTTTAGCCAAACTCAAAAGAGTTAAAAACCTTTAGTAGGGTGGTATCATCTTCAATGGTTTGTCACAAATATCTAGCCCAAAAACATAGTCAAAACTCTCAAATATGACACCTAAAGTAATAACTTAGAGAGAATTGAGAATAATTATTGTAGATTATAGTGTCATTCTAATTTGAGATTGTAAAGTCTAGGATTAAAAGATTTAAATAATGAGATTGACTCATTGATATGTTAAATAATGGAATGGGTTCCTAGATCCTTAAACATACTCAGAATTCTCTTAATAGAAACCTATAGGTTTGCTAGGTAATATGAGCTAATTATAAGATAAAAAGAGGTGACAAATCCTATCATCAAGAGTATGGGAGTTTAGGGATAGAGATAAATAGTGCTTTGGTAATATGAATATTAGAAGAAGGTATACCTAATGTGATTGAGCAAAACAAAGTTCAATATTTTTCCTACTCAACCAAGGCAAGAAATAGGACTGCTACCTCATGAGAAGTTTTATTTTTTGAAGAGATTTAAGGATATATAAGAGGAATAATCCAAAGAAATATATTTTAATAATATTGTATGATGATGATATAGTTCCATCAAGCCCCTAGAATCAAGTAAGAAATGAAGCAAATCATGATAAACCTTATTCAATAATTACATAAGTAGGCTTACATGGGTAGTTAATTGAGAGATGGCTAATATTCTGAAGTTAATAAGATCTTTGCGAATACTAATAATATGGTAATAAACATGGTCAAACATACTATGAATTTTTAGACCTCCTAAAAGTGGAAAAGAGGTGAAAGTAGTCAGTAAGGGTATGCTAGGCAAATTGGCTTAAAAACCCTAAGCTTGAGTGAATAAGTTGTTTAGAATTATAATGAAATAAATGTTGAATATGAATATTGGAATTATTATATGTGGATATCATGGACCCATGTAATTCATTGTTAACCCAAGACAAACTTAGGAAAGCTCTCACAAACCTCATTTCTATCTCAACCCTCACAAATGTAGCTTGTTAACCTAAGAAGCTACCTTCCTTTGCTTGGTATAGTATGAAGGTGATGCATGGGACCTTGAGATTATAGGGATAGTTAATTACCATAGTTTAATTGAATTTTTTTAAATTGGTTGGAGGATTCATGCTTTGAGCTATACAAATAATTGTTAAGACCTTGAGGCACTTTCAGGCCTCCTATGAGAGCTAGAATGACAAAATGAGAGAGAAATGGATTTATATGAATATAAATGGATTTTATAAACTATAAAATGTCCTAAAATATTTTCAAAATTTCCCTAAGAATCACCCTATGCTATTGGATTGTATAAGACTATACACAACTGTATGAAATAGGCCCTAAAAGACTATTTTTAGCTACTTGATAGGTCTATACAAAGTGTCGTATCTTAAAAATTGACATGGAGAATGGGGAAGAGGTAATATATCTATATCAAACATTTATTTTGGGTTTTTCATGTGTGGTAAGCCTATAGAGTCAAATTTTAGTCTCTAGGCAAGGAGGCCTAATTAAGACATAATTAGGAGAGAGAAAAGCATAAAAATTATATCTTCAGTCACTTTTGATCATGAAATTGAACATGAAGCTTCAATTCCATAATGGGGCCTAATATATTCCTTCATGTTCTTAGTAACATCTGTACAACTCTCTACAGAAGGAGGTTTGCATGATTTTAGGGTTATAAGGAATTAGGCTTAATTAGAGCTTTTGGTAGAGAATGAATGCTTAAGGCTAGTTTGAGACCTCAAAATTATTATTTTTAGGTATATTATGATGTTAATATGTCATAAATGAATATATTATGAGTTGAACAATAATAATTCAAGTTTTGAGACTTGTATGCAAGATTGGCCTAAGGAGATGAAGAGCCTTCTAAACACCTAGTAAGAAAAGGAGGTGATGTGTAAAAAAGAACCTAAAGAGATCATTTGAGAGGTTTCAATAGAATATAAAAGGTGTGAGAGAACCTTATATAACCATCAAAAAATCCACTTTTCCTTCAAAATGCTAAGGTAAAAGGCAATTTTTAAGAAACTACTCAAGGTGTTAAGTGAAATTCTAACTCTTATGCCACATGGAGGGTTGGAGCATCTTTAGAAGTTAGACACATGGATTTTTATGTCTATTAATTATTTTTACATAATTACCTTTCTTATTTTAGCTCATATTAACACTTATCAATATTATCCTACTAGCTTTTCATAATTCTCTACAAAAGCAACCACTTTTGGCTTTGTAAAGGATCATCCACCTGGTTATAAGAAAACCCTACCTAGTTTTAGCCTTTGATCAATAAATAATAATTTATTTTTACCTTATCCATGAATTAGTTGATCTTTCTAAGAGATAGATTTACTTCCTTGGCATGTAGTCCTTGTTGGCATTCATATTTAGTTTTGAATGTATTTTTATAGGTCCATTTTAAGTGTTTAAATGAAGTGTGTATGAGTTTTAGTGAGTTATCTCTTCAATAGTGTCATGTCATGACCTCTTTAATCCTAACTCAAGCTTACTTTTCAAACATCCATGAGAAGTACTTATGTAGAAAGGTAGATTTGGATTAGTGTCATGTGTAGGTTAGGCTCTTGTTTGAAGTACAATTGCAATTGGTTGTTAATGATTAGTTTATATTTGGTGCATCATCCCATTAGAGTAATTTTATCCATCCCTTTTCATTTGAATAAGTTAGTAGCATAGGTGATGATATTAAATAGACATATCAAGGGAGTTATCCCTTCAATCTAGAGGTTTACCCCTACTAAATACAACCCATAGGTTTTTGGGTAATCCCATTATTTCACTCAATTAGGGTAGGTTTTAACTACCTATACAAGGGTGAAAAATTAAATGAAAATAGTTTAGGCATGCCTAGTGGGACTAAAGTTCAAGTTATGGAAGAATTATTGGTGTGTTCTTCTACCTATAAGTCTTTAGAGGCATTCAATAAACACCAATGGTGAGTCTAAATGCAATTCATTGGTTCTATTAGCCCAGGTACTTATTCAAAAAATATTTTATAATATCTCATGTTTTTATTTTACTCATAAAGTTGGGATTGCTAGGTATGAAGATAAATTTTGTTTTATACCTCCTTATTAGCCTTGTCATTACCTTAACTATGTATCTCAATAGCTATATCAAGCTTGTTACCATCCTTATGAGTCATGTTAGACCTATGGTCAACCTATTCTCTCTCTATATGACCCTGATGTTGTTGAGCAACCCTTTTATGAAGAGCCTTAATAAGGCTATGAGGAAAATGAAATTCTTGTTGAAGAAGAATTACCTTCCTATCAACCTCAACAAAACTCCTAACATCCCTATGATCCATATAAACCTCACTTTCAGTCATATCAGCCTTGTCATGAGTCATATCAATAATATGGATATCCTACATTCTCCTCATATGATTCCAATTACACACCTCAACAACATCACCATGACTTGCAGCAATTATACTCTTATTTTCCTACTTCAATTCCATCTCAAGCCAAATCCTATTAAAGGTACAATCACTGAGAGGGGGGGGGGGGTGAATTAGTGATCCCCAATAATCCAAATTCAATTTTTATCTAATTAAATACTTAATAAATTACCACAAGCATTCATGAAACATACACTTCATTCATATCAATAAGCAAGAGAGCCAATGTAAGATCAATCACATTAAACAAGGCATATGTGGGAAACCCTCTTGGGGAATAAAAACCATTGGAAATTACCCTTGGACTACTATCCTCTAATAATAAGAGATAATTTAGACCATCTAAAAATTATCAAGGAACTACAATCCCTATTTAGTGAGACTACAATCTCACAAGGTGTTGCCACACCTATCTAGCTAAGCTATAACAGCAACCAAACCTTTTAGAAAGTTTCACCTTGCAAGGAAGATAGGAAAGACTTAGATTATGGGATACCATAGTAAAACCTATGTATACATCCACCTATAAATTGATGTCAATAACACTTGATGATGGACCTCTGCTTATCACTCTTCACCTTCACTCACACTCAATCTATAAGAGCACTATTCTACCAATAAAATTATGACCAACATGTCATATAAATAGTCCTCATTATGTTTTATTTTTCAAATCATCCTTAGGTCACTATACCCCTCATTATCTCCATTAAACATACACAATCCTCTCTCAAAACTCTCCCAAGTCTCTCACATTCAAGTCTAAAAATCAATATCTTTGATTTCACTATTTATAGAGAAATCTTGATAAACACTACCTTGGTCAGCCATTAGGTATGCCTTAGACCTTAAGGAATATTTCACAAAAATACATATCTCAATAAAATGTCCATAGGTCACAGATTACATCTATGGGTCAACCTTAGGTAGCTACACCTTTTAATAAGGCCCTTGTAACTCTTATAAGTCTCATGGAGACCTATTCACCTATTTAACACACCCTAAAAAAAAAATAACATAGGACCACTTTCAAATACATGGGTCCAATCCTCATGCCCCCTTCTACATCCTAAAATGATCACATTCAACTTATATCACCTCTACATATGATTAAACAACTCAAACATAGGCCTTATATATAGGAGCACCATTATCGAACATACAATCAACTTCTTAAGCATTTTTCATACTCAAGATAGATTTATTACACCTCCAAAATCCACATAGAGCAACCTTATGGAGTCTATAACACTCCTAAAGATAAAATACATCTTGAGACATTGAAATAACATTAATACAAGCTTGTATATCCTTCTTGGGTCACTTGAAGAATATATAAAAAATAGAGTCAACTTTGGAGCACCATATCTTTATCTGTACATACTTCCAAATATTTAAATTAGGTTCATTAGATGTGCCATGGAATCCTCTTCATATTTGATTTTTACAATAGCATCAAATGCAAAATATATCAAAATATATGGACAAAATATATATCTCTATTTTTTTATTGTGTTAAATTTAAATATTTGAATTCAAATGGTCACAATTAACCTTTAAACACAATGCTCAAATATCATGTCCTCTCAACTTAGATAAAATACACACTATTGATCTTGTTTGATATTTAACACATAGTCCACCAATTCTAGACATTAAACCTTAGTCATTTTGACCTCATCTCATGCAATCTTAAAATGTTGACTCAATGTGTTCCATCGATCTCTAGAGATCAACTAGGTATTTATTTATCAATGCTCACCATTCAATCAATTTGTATAAATGTCTGCTTGTTGTTGGATCATTATCTTGTACCTTTGCTTAGTCATTAAACATCATGCACCTACCCTCATCTCATTGCTTCATAACTTTTTGGATCAATGCACACCATCAATCTTAATCAAACTTTAACATGTGTAGAAATGACTATGGGGACCCTTTCAATATGCCTAAGTAGCCATTTTTGAACCTTAATAACTTATTATGTGCTTACTCACATGATCAAAAATTTGGATCAAATGATCTACTCACATAGGAGAATCTAACCATGTGACACACATCTCCTAGAACCCTCGTGCATGTGAGATATAATGCCATAAAAATGCCTTCTCAAAATCTTTTGTCATAGAGCCAACTATGTCAAAACTTGCCTGAGAGGCCAACTTTTAACAAGTATAACTTTTACCATACTTCAGTGCATGGCCTCAAATTTAGTGCAAATAAACTATTCTCAAAACTGAACAAACCCATATGATCAATTTCTCTTGAAACCTTCACACATGCAAGATATAACACCATCAAAATGCTCACTCAATTCTTCTTGCCATATTTAAAAATTGGCTAAGTATGGGAAAACACAGTCAAATTACTTGAGATCCCAACTTTACATATGCATATCTTTTGACGCACTGCATCACATGATCTAAAAATTAGCAAAAATAAACTAGGCATAAAAATGAACAAGACCATGTGATCATTTTATCTAGATACCTCTATGCATGTGAATGCTAACCTCATCAACATGCTTACTAATCTCTTTCTGGCCACATGCAAATTTGACTAAGTATGTGAAAATAATTAATTTTGATTGAGAAGCCAAATTTGTACCCTTATAACTTTGACTAAAATTCAATGCATGACTTGAGTTCTAGTGCATAACAACTAGGGACTAATGTGATCACAACCATATGACCAATTATCCTTGATTCATTTCTATGTGGTAATGGTGATGTCATCAAATTACCTAAGATTTTCTACCACTAGACCCAAAGTGTCTAGATGAGAACAATGTATAACCAGATGGATACCACTCATGTACATAAGATCTAAAAGTATATAACACATCTTATAGAACCCTTTTTAGATGATCAATACTCCATACTCATCCTTGAATATATCTATCCATGTCAACACTATAGATAAACCAAGCATACTTCAGACACATTAGGATAAGCACATTACACGCTTTGTCATTATTACTTAGGCTATCAAATCACTTCATCTACTCACCAAGATATATCCATGACATCACCATGGCATCACTAACAACTCTCAAAAAAATACTTGTTGGCACTTAATCCAAATTTTCTAAAATCAAAAGATATGATGAGAACATGAGAGAGATAACTTGATGTGGCCCCTATTCATCTCATAAAAATGATGAGGGAGTCAATTTAAAATTTGATGATTATGTGGATGTTAGTTAAAGAGGAAACCCAGTATGATATCAATGATGAGTTGTATGCAATTAGAATTTGTATCCAATGGTGGATAGATATTAGAGAGGTGGAAAAATCAAGAGGTTGAGGATCAATTTGTAGCTATTGAAGATCCTCAAGAAGGCTATGAGGAAAATAAAGTTCTTATTGAAGAAGATATATATTTCATTACCCAACTTAACTTATTATCACTCTAAGAGTTCATTAAAGAAACCTACATTCCCAAACCCATTTAGGAACCATCCAACACACCTTATATTCCATTACAAACCCATAAAACTTATCATAACCCTCCCATCATCTCCCTCTTTGAAGAAGAACATGTACTATGGGAAGCAAGTGAATAGGATCAAGCTATAGTTGTAATTGATGAAGAAGACAACTCAAGTGTCTATGATGAAGATTTCACTATTGTTACTCCCCTTAATGAAGATAAACACAAATAAATCTTCTTGACTGAAGATAGAGATGATATAGATTAGTTTACAACTACTCATGAAGAGAATACCAAGATTGCTACCTTGGCCAATGAGGAGGTTGATCAAGAGTTTGACTTTGAAAAAATAATAAAAGACAAAGTTGATTCTAGCTTCATGGATCAAGATGGCTTATGGAATAATTTTGAGGAGATTTTTAATGAGTTTGATACTTCTCAAAACCTACACCCCCTATTGGATAGTTTGAAAAAACTCTTGGAGATGGCTTTGATGGTGTTTTTCAAGAAGAAGATCCTATGCCATCCAAGCTTGTTGAAGTTTCATATAGCCTTGAAGTTGAAGACTCTATAAGTAATTAAGTTGAGTTTGATAAATTGCATAGTGTCTAATAAAATTAAACTTGAATAATTTTATTTGTAACCTCATGACTACATCGAAAGACATGGAATTCTTGACAACCTTGTGGTTCTTGAGGAAAAAAAAGACATAGATGATTGGCAATAGTATTTTGAACTCCTTCAAGAGATTGTAATACTTTTCAAGGGTATGTTTCATATTAAATATCATGTTCACAAGGATATTGAATAACATATGTTTATTGAGGATAATGATGAAGCTTGGAGTGAGTATGCAAAGATCCATGAAGAGCTTGATGAGCTTACAAGAGCTGGTAAGAAGTATGATGTCATTCAGGATGCCATAAATGTCAAAGAAGCATTCTTAGATGAAGCATCATTGGATAAAGTTTCAGTTGAGGAAGATCATGAGAGGGATGTTGATGTACAAGATGAGTTCACCTTCATAGGTGACATGTTTACAACTATCATTATTTAATTTGAAAACATGCCAAGAGGAGTAGTAAGTATTAAGGAGATGAAGACATCAAGATTAAGGTTCAAGAGACAATTTGATTCATTCCTCCTTAATCTCATGGAGAACGAGATTATACAAGATTTCCATTTGATCAAGGAGGAATAATTTATTTATAGGTTAGTTGTATATAGTTATTTGATTTAAATTGTCATTATGTTCCCTAAGTGCTTAATAGCACATGTGTGTGTCTTGTTTCTTTTCTTTATGTGTGTGGTTTTATTTGGTGTGTTTTGAAGGTATAATAATTTTGTTGTGTCATAATAAATATCTGGTCAGGTTTGAAACTAATTTCAAGTGACTCCATTACCCAATGGAAAGACAAGGCTACTGGTCCATTTAGCATTGCGGGGATGGTACCCCTACAAATTGTCAAAATGGTGACCAAATTTTGACCTCAAGTCAAAACTAGTCACCCCCTATAAATTGAAACTTTAATAGGGTTGTCATGTGGTATTTTCATGCCAAACATAGTCCCTCAAAGTCTTCATAAAAACTTATTAACATTGTTTAAGGTTAGTTTGGAAAAGTTAATGTAATGTCTTGATTTGGTCATATAGTGGTCTAGACATGTCATGGAGAGATAAGACTTGGTCAAGTGATGTCATATGTTTTTAGGAGTCTATCAAGATAATTTTGTGTTTTAATCACTTTTTAATAATATTTTATGATGTTTTCTAGTGTTTAAGGTTCATTTGAAAACTTTAAGGTATGTGAAAATGAAGGAAAAAGAGATTTTTGGCTAACTCCAATGTATGTCAAAGATCCCAAAGTGTAAAATCTATAAAAGAAACCTTAAAAAGACCTTTGATTATTTACACAATTGTCACATCTATAATCAAGTCATAAAAAGGTCATAATATTGAGTTTTAATGCTAAGGAGAGGAGTTAAGAGACTTGTATGAACTTGATAAAGTCATTTTTAGGTAGAAACTTTACAGATGTGTTCTTTGAGATTCCATAGGTAATAAAAAATCCTAGGAATAAGTTTTAGGTCCAATAATTTCAAAAAATTATATCGCTCATCCATCACTCTATTTACAGGCTCTTGAAGGCCATTTTGAACTACATGGTATAAGCCATGCATGTAGAGTTGGGGACTAATATTTTATCCAGATTTTATGATCCATATGGGATTAAATTTTTTTTCATTTATCATTAAATTTAGCTAATTATCTTTATGAATAATTTCTAAGGATCTAAACTACTTTTTCAAGGCTTGAATCCCCACATGATGAGTTTTTACAACTCTAGTGCAAGTGTGAACTCTTTTTCTACATGAAACCATTTGGAGTGAGTTATAAAATGTATTTTATATTTATAATACACATACATTCACAATGTTTGCATGTGTGTAATGTCTTTTGATAAAGAAAGCTTGATCGTGTACATAGTTTGCAAGTGATTGTCATTATTTCAATGTTTCAGAGTTATATAAGTGATCTAATGCATATAAGTGTTTATTAAATGTTTTATATTATCCTATAAATCCTATTAAGGTTTTTAAACACACCTGATCACCTTATATTAGCTTCTCCATGTGGTTTCTTGACTAATTGTCAAACACTATGCATAAGTGTCTACCTGCATAAAGGTGACTCCATAAGGATTATTTGTCCTCATTAGAAGTATATGGAGGGATATAAATCATTAATAAAGTTATGTAAAATTTTTGGTTAATTCCAAGCTCATAATTTTATATCCATCATCTTGATGAAACCTAGAATCTCAAAATTGTAGACCTATAAGTCTATAGACCTGTAGGTCTACATTTGTAAGCTAATGTGGTTACTGGTGTAATGGGTTTAAAATTTGAAACCTTAATGGTAGATTAAGGTTAAATAATAACTGAAATTTATATGAGAATAATTTATGGTGGAGTTTAAGAGATCCAAACTATATGCACATACCTCTAAAGCTTTTAGTTGACTATATTTAGTTTATACAAGTGAATGGAGAAAACCAATGAAAGGTGTCAATGTCTAAGTTGTAGACTTGAACATCAAATAATTGTAATGGATTAATGTTTTAATGGTATCAAAAGTTAGTGAATATGCTAGAGAATTTGTGTGCCAATGAGGGTTATAATAAGACAAATTTCACAAACCTATGCTTATACACAGACCTGTGTATGAGGGTAAAAAGCAAGAAAGTTTAAAGATGAATTGAGAATTCTCCATGAGGCTTGTAGACTAGTGAGTAAGATTTATCAATGAGGTTTATGTGTTTCAAATTTACATCATGCTTAGAGAAGGGCCAAACTCAAAACTCATGCTCAAACCCTTCCCCTTCATACACACCTACAACTATCTAAAACTTGTCAGCCTAGAGCAAGAATATAGTTGAAGGAGATGAAAGGTTTAGCCAAATTAAAAGGATTTGAAAACCCTCAATAGGGTGGTATCATCTTCAATTCCTTTTCACAAGTCTATAGACCTAAAACATAGTCAAAACTCTCAAAGATGACACCTATAGTCATAACTTAGAGATAACTAAGAATAAGTAATATATAATTTAAGGTCATGGTGATATAAGATTGTAAAGTCTAGGGTTATAAGATTTTAAAAATGAGACTTACTCATTGAGATGTCAAATAATGGAATGGGGTCATAGAGCCTTAAACATACTAAAACTTTTCTTAATAGAGACCTACAAGTTTGCTAGGTGATATGAGTTAATTCCAAACTTTAAATAGGGGTTAAAGCCTACATTCAAGAGTATATAAGTTTTGGGATAGAGAAGATAGTGCCCTAGTCAAATGAAGATAAAATAAGATATGACCAATGTAATTGAGTAAAATAGAGTTCAAGATTTTGCCTACTTAGCCAAGGCAAGAAATAAACATGTTGCCTCGTGAGAAGTTTTGTTATTTTAAGAGGTTTAAGGATTTATAAGGGGACTAATCCAAGGAAATATATTTGAATAAGCTTGTATGATGATGATAAAATTCCATCTAGCCCTCAGACTCAAGTAAAAAGTGAAGCAAATCATGACAAACCCTATTCAATAATTACATAGGCATGCTTACATGGGTAGTCAGTTAAGAGATGGCTAGTCAGTTGAAGTCAAGAAGAGCTTTGGGAACCTTGAGAAGATGGTTAGAAACATGGTAAAACATCCTATAAATTTATATACCTAAAATTAGAAAAGATGTGAAAATATTCAGTTAGGGTATATTAGGGAAGTTGGATTAGGAACCCTAAGCTTGAGTGAGTGAGTTGTTTAAAGACCTAATGAGATAAATGTTGAATATTAACATTGGAATAATCATATGTGGATGTCATGGACACATGTAATTCATTGGTAACCCAAGATAAACTCAATAAACCTCTTATAAATGTCATTTCTATCTCAACCCTCACAAATGTAGCCTACCACCTTGAGAAGCTACCTTCCTTTGATTGGTGTAGTATGGAGATGCTGCATGGGACCTTAGGCTCTTATAGATAGTTATATACCCTAGTGTACTTGGTTTTTTTGGAATTGGCTATAGGATTAATTTCCTGAGTTGTATGAATAGTTATTAAGACCTTGAGGCACTTTCAGGCTGCCTAGGAGAGCTGAAATGACTTGATGAGCGAGAAATGGATTTATATGCCTCCAGATGGATTTTATAAACTATAATTTTTTAAAAAAAAATTTCACAATGAGCATCACCCCATGCTATTTGACTATAAAAGACTATATAGAATTATTTGGAATATGCCTTAAAAGATTATTTTTAGCTACTTGATAGGTCTGTACAAAGTGTCAGAGATTAAAAATTTACATGTATAATGGGGAGGAGTTCATAAACTTAATCACACATTTATTTTGGTTTTGGTACATGTGGTAAGCCTATAGAGTCAAATTTTAGTATCTAGGTTGGGATGCCGAATTGAGACCTAGTTAGGAGAGAGAAAAGCAAAAAAAGGTTATTTCCACTCACTTTATGATAATGAATTTTAACATGAAAATATAAGTTCATACTGGGTCCTAGAATATAACATCATATTCTCATTACCATTTGTAAAATTATATACATTAGGAGGTTTGCATGATTTTAGGGCTACAAAGAATGAAGCCTAATTTGAGCCTTTTGTAGAGAACAAATTCTTGGGGCTGGTTTGAGACCTCAAAATTATTTTTCTTAGGTTAGGTATGATTTTAATATGCCATCCATGAATATATTACTAGATTAAGAAGAAATATTCAAGTTTTGACACTTGTATGCAATATTGGCTAGGAGATGAAGAGCCTTCTAGACACGTAGCAAGAAAAAGAGGTGATGTGTCAAAGAGAACCTAAGGAGATTAACTGAGAGGTGTAAAGAGTAGAGAAAAAGTATAAGATAAATTTATTTTACCATCAAAAAGTCCATTTGTTCTTCAACATGCCAAGGCAAAGGGAAATTTTCAAGAAGTTAGTCAAAGTGTCAAGTCAAGTTCTAAATATTACACCACATAGAGTGTTGGAGAATATTCAAGAGTGAGACACATAGATTTGGAATTATATTCATGACTCCTCCATAACCCCCATTATTTGTGTAATACACATGGACACTTGTCAATCTTCCCCTACTATGCCCCCTCTCTCTCTTCATAATAATCTATATAAGGAGCCACTTTTGTCTTCGTAAATGTTCTTCCACCTATGTAGGGTGAATACCTAACTATTTTAAACCTTTGACCAAAAAATAAAAACCTATTTTTATCTTTTCCATGGACTATTTCAATGTGTATGTTAGATTAGTTGATCTTGTTAAGTGATAGATTTACTTCTTTGGCATGTTGTCTTTGTTAGCATTGATATTCAATTTTTAAAGTATTTTTTAAGGTCTCATGAAGTGTTTGAATTAAGTGTGTATGAGTTCTAGTGATTTCTCTCTTCACTAGTGTCATGTCATGACTGCTTATTTAGTCTTCTTATCTTAAGCTTGCTTAACAAACCTCCATGAGAAGTAATTATGCTAAAAGGTAGATCTGGATTAGTGTCATGTGCAAGTTAGGCTCTTTTTTAAAGTTAAATTTTAGTTGGTTGGTAATTATCACTTTACATTTGGTAGATCACCCCATTATAGTAGGTTTCTCCATCCCTTTTCATCTCAATAAGTTAGTAGCATAGGTGATGAGCTTAAATAGACATATCAAGGGAGTTATACATTCAATCTAGAGGTTTGCCCCTAATAAAAACAACACAAAGGTCTAGGGGTAATCCCATTATTTCACTCAATTATATTAGGATTGAGCGAGCTATCCAAGGGTTCAAAATTAAGTGACAATAGGTACCACAACCAGCCAACTAATTTATGTATTATAGTACTTGTGGGTCTTTCAATCACTATTATCATACATGCCCCATACATGATGCAATGGAAAAGATACAAGAGAGAAATAAAATGAGGTTAAATTTATTCTAATAGACATTATCACCTCAACCACAAATGGTAAACCCTAATATATTGTACCATGTCTAATAATATCTATTCACCTAGCCACATAATATTTTCCACACCAAAATCCCCAATCTCAATACTATAATCACAACTAAGGAAGCTATAGACAAGGATGCCAGGGTGATTTTATGGACAAAATCTATGGGGGATAAGGAAAATATCAAGGATTTATAACTAATAATGAAGGATACAACTAGGAGATTCTACTTGCATGCTATAAATGTAAAAAGATCTAACACATTTCAAGAAACTACATGGAAGAACCATGGGTGGAATGTGATTTTTACCATGAGAAGGGAACACATGATTAATTTTATTTCCCTAATGTGGCATATTTAAAAAAATATGGAAGAAAAAATACATATGAACTATAATAATTCTCCCCATGAAAAGTCATAAAATATTTAAAGAAAAGTTTGAAGGTCCAAGAGACCAATGGAAGGTGCAATGAATTGAGGCATGAAGATGGTGATGAAAAAATTAAATAAGTTGAAAACAAAAATTAAAAATGATTTATTATATAATAAAATAATGTATAGTAGCAATACAATAACATAAGGACAATCCAAGAAGGAAATAAGTAGTAGTGACTATAGAGGAACCGTAACCAAGGGTTGTGGTAATAACTAGGATTGGAGGAAAAATAGGAAAAGGGAAGGAGAAATATAATGAATACAAAGATGAATTAGACACCAATAATGATATGGATTATCCCAATACATATTAAATTGAATGAATATTATAAAAGAGTAATAAAATTATATAGGATAAGAAATAAAAATGCAAGCTTAAGATGACTTACTTTGAGGTGAAATAAATTAAAAACCTAAAAGAAAGGTTAAAATTAGTGAAAAATAAAGATTTGGTAAACAAGATAACACAATTTTTAAAATATTTCTAAACATTAACAAGAACATCGGGTGTAAATATTCAATAAAAATCATACCAAAACCAAAAAAAGTCTTTAGAGGAAATAGAAGGAAAAAAACTTTAGTATTGCTAGATGCTAAGATCAATGACCGTGAAGTTATAAATATATTATTATATATAGGGGTAAACACTATAATTTTACTTAAGTAATTTAGAACTATTAGGTAAACCACATTTATATGTGAACATATGACATTACCATGGATGAAGGAACACCACAGTCACCAATAGTGTAGACACCGCAAATGTGTCTGCACCTTGGTTCTCCCCCCTTGTCCACTTCAAACCCATATCCTAACCCTTGGCCTTAGTCCCCTCCACTCATTTGATTAAAATCACTTAAATATTTCAATTAAGTGGCCCCCTTTCCACCTCACCCTTGCTACCTTGGATCCTCCCTTGAATTCCTCCACCTTCCTCTTAGCCTTTATTAAACCAAATCTTCTCATTATCTTCCTCCCGCGCCCATTTAAGCATCCTCATAACCGTTCTTCCCACAATCCCTCACCCGGCGGCGTGCAAGAATGGGTAGAGGCTATTTTTAGTCTCTGTCCCCATTCTGCCACCACCGACGTCGGCGACCCTTCGGCTGACGTCGGCGAAACTGCCAGCGTCGGTAGCCTTCAAGACTCCTTTCTGCATCCATTCCAGCCCCTCGGCCCCTTGAGCTCACAAACAGATTTCTCTTGGCATTTTGGCATTCGTTTCTTCTCTCTCTGGACCTCGTGCAACAGCAGCAACAGGTGCAGGGATTCTTGAGCAGAGATTTCCTCTTGCAAAGTCTTCTGTGGTCTCAACAACAGCTCTTCCACTCTTCATTCAGCAAGCCTAAAAGGTAAGCACAGTCTCTTATTTCATTTCATTTTCATTTCTTTAGTGTTCAGTTGTTTGGTATCTGCTATTTCCCACTCCCTCTGTCCTACCCCCTGAGAGGCTGGAAAGCCTTCTCAGGCCCTATCCTCTGTCCATCTCCCTTTCACCTGTCATCCTTTTAGTACAATCCCAGACAACTCCCTCATCCCTCCTGCCAACAAAGACCCTATACAGGGCACTTGATCAGACCTGACCATTTCCCAGTCCATTCAAAGTCATCCCTAAACTCTGTCTTGACCCTATCCACAAACCAGACCTGTCCATAGTCCAAAAACCTGACCAGACCTGACTACAGGACACTTCCCCGACCGACGCCAGTTACTTCCCCGACTGACGTTGGCAGGATAACCGAAGTCGGCAGACCAGGCAACCGACGACGGCAACATTACCGATCTCGGCGACTGTCATCAGCCCGACAACTCTTTTCAGGTAACCATTGATCTTTTCTTTCATTTCTAGTTGTTTATCTCTCCTATATTCTGGCATTCTGTATCTTCTTAGTCTTTTATCTGTCTGCTATCAGTGGGTTGACCTCCCTTGAGGAAGTTTTCACACTTCCGGGAACAAGCTCTCGCTTGGCAACCTACTGCCTATTCATCTAACATTTTCTTGTCCAAGTTTCTTTTCTCTTTTCAGGTGTCATTCCTCCACAGCCAAAGAGGGGTGTCCACAAACGTCTGGATTACGGTGCGCAATCTTTATCCAGGTACTTCTAGCCTTGTCCATTTCTTTAGTTTCTTTATTCATCTTTTGAATGTAGAAAGTGAATTAGCGATAGAAACATTCTGGCATGCCCGGTGGGACCTTAGGTTCTTCCTCGGGTTCCTCTTCCTTTCATTCATTTAGGTGCATTTAGGCTCCTTCCTTCTTGTCTCTTTCTTCTATTCCAAATGACACTATAAGCAGGACTAAAACAAATCTTTCTTCCTTGCATTTCTAGACTAGTCTAAACATCATACCCTCAACCCTTTCTCAAACTTGTCTTCATAAAAAATCTCACATTTTGACTTGGGATTAAAATGTACCGCACTTTCATTTCTGCTTGTGCTTACATTAGTCCACATTTAGTAACTTAAATCTGCATATTGAATAAATCGTAGACACTTGATGTTACACTACCTAACCACATGCACTAAAATGAACATAAAACTTACTTGAGACAAGGCCCGACTGGGATTTCATCACCCAGCGGATACCTTACCCGTCCCGATGACCCTACTTGGATTTCATCACCAAGGGGGCAGCCCACTCCGTTCTCTGGCGGAGGATAAACTCTAGGCGAGGTATATCTTGGCTAAGCGAGACCAACTAACCACTGGAATCGTGAAGTGAGGGGAGCTTGCTCCTTAGCACCAGGCCGCGTACCAGACCCTAACACAGATTTTTGAGCACCTAAAACAAGACCCAAAACTAGCTCTAGACTACCTCTTCTAGGACCTTTCTTACAGCCAATCTCCCCAAACATTCAACTAAGGCATAAGCCACAAGATTCTAAGATTAATTCCTAGGATTTATCGCTTAGGCTTGTCTGTCTCTTTCTATTTTCCTCTTCTCATCTGTTTGTTTGAGTGTGTGAGGATGATTTCTTCATTGTTTTCCCAAGAATCTTAAAATCTTTTGGTTCTCTGGAAGACACAGTCACCGGCATCGGTTCTGTCACCGATGTCAGCTTTCCTATCTTATCGGCATGGGTTATCTGACCGACATCAGCTATTTGCCTTACCGACATCAATTTTTAAACCGACGTCGGTCTCTGTCACTGTCCTTTTTCTTCAAAACTAGCAGCCTAAAACCTGTCCCTTCTCTGTCAAAACTCCCTTCTGGTTTTCTGAAACAGAAAAACATAGTTTTTGAAACCTGAACCTTCTTTGCCTTGCATGGTTTTGACTCGTAGCCAAGCCAAGGCTCTTGTCAACCACGCTAGCCATCAACCGCTTCTGTCTACTTCGTCTATGACTAAGCCTACAATGGAGTTCAACTCGGAGACTGAAAGAACTCCCATTCGTCCAACCCGCCGCAGACTCCTATTGTCCAAGAAGGGGACCAAGATTTCAAACGATTCTTGGACCTCAACGTCAAGGCCTTGCAACACTATGTCGTGCATAGCCGAACACGAGACTCCTTGGGCAATCCAATCTATGAAATGCCAACCTCCCTTGCCGCAACTACGGCTGTATCGATGGCATCCGTAGTTTAACCCTTGGACACTCAGGCCATCGCTTCGACCACTGACCAGACTTTGACCAATCCTCTAGGTGTGGCCTCTCCCTCTATCTTTGGGCCCACTTCCACCAGGGTTTCAGTCCCCTATCAACCTCAACCCGCTCAATCGCTATCCACTCCTTTTCAAAACCTTGTCGTCTCTATTCCACCTACCCTGGCCCCTATCAACACTAGGGTGGCTTCTTATCCCTTGGCCCCCGTTACCACAGTCCAACCCCTCGTGGCAACATCGAGCCTAACTATGCCTTCTACCCAACCACCTTTAGCCTCTTCATCTATCCCTACGACTAGTTACCCCTACGTTGCACCTTTACAAGGGCAACCAACTATGTCGTATGCCTCCCCTAGCCTCTTCCAAGCGCCCTACAACTTAGGGGGTGTGCCACCCGTCAATCCGTCGGCAGACATCATCAAGATGCTGATGGACAAGATGACCAGTCTAGAGACCTCTGTTTCTGGCTCGCGCAACGCTCTCTCATACGAGCAAATCTGCAACGAGCCCATTCATCCTTCTATCCCAATCAGACCATATCCTAGCTAGTGGGAGCTTCCAAAGTTTTCTCGCTTTCAAAGCAAGGAAGACCCACAGCAACACTTGCGGGCATTTAGACATGCCTGTTATCTCATTGCCCATGACGATGCGTTGCTCTTATGCACGTTTCCTATGTCTCTCTCGGGTGCTGCGCTCGACTGGTACAGCTCCCTTCCTAGCCATTCCCTCTTCTCATTCACACAATTGGCCCAGCTCTTCCTCGATCACTTTTCCATCAACATAACCAAGAAGGTCTCGATCACGGACCTCTATTCTATTCGGCAATTTGAGGACAAGTCCATAGCCGACTTCGTTGCTCGATGGAGAGGCCTCATCAATCAACTCTCCTTTTCCTTACCCCAGGCCGAGCTTATTGAACTCTTCTCCCAAGCCTGTGCCAAACATATTTCTTCCACCCTGAGGGTTCAAACCTTCCACACTTTTGACGAGGCCTTCACGATGGCTCACAAACTTGAGTTGCGTGCCGTCGAGGAGAATAAAGTCAAGTTGCAGAGCAAGAATCCTAGCTCTAAGACCAACGACTCTTCTTCTACTAAGCCATCATCATCCAATTCTAAATCCAAGACCTTAGCTAATGCCGTGGTTGTTTGACCTTCATCTTCTTCAACCAATCAGCCTGAGCCATCCACATCTCAGAGCGCCACTCGCCTTTTCCAGCAAAGATACGTATAATGACGGTATACTCCTCTCGAAGAATCATACGCGTCTGTGCTGGAGAAGCTTGTTAAGCAGGGGGTCCTCAATCTCCCTCAAGCCCGACCTCCTCCACAATTTGATCCCTCACACGCCATCCCTGCGTGGTATAGGGAACAAGACTTCTGCAGCTTCCACCGTGTTAAGGGACATGACACGGAAAACTGTAAAACTTTTAAGAACATAATCCAAGACATGCTTGAAAAGGGGGACCTCATCTTAGACAATCCCAACACACCCCCTAATCAGGCCATTGACATCT
The DNA here is from genome assembly GCA_037957365.1 of Torreya grandis. Taxonomy (NCBI): domain Eukaryota; kingdom Viridiplantae; phylum Streptophyta; class Pinopsida; order Cupressales; family Taxaceae; genus Torreya; species Torreya grandis. The sequence goes on from JARHVA010001048.1 coordinate 1,027,194, forward strand.
TCAAACAACCATTCCCTAATCATCCACCAACTCAGAACAATGTCCAGACCTTAATTGACGATAATCATGAGCACAACATCCGAACAGTCAATACGGTCTCACCTTTCGTCCCCAATCAACCTCAAGAGGTTAGTCCATCAATCAGTCCATCACGTGTGGACAAACCTCTTTCCCCGGCTAGTTCTCCATCGACCTCTCTCATCTTGGAGGACGCCTCGGCTTTACCAGCACCACCGGTCTCGCCATCCTCCTTTTTGTTGCCTATGGAGGACCCGACCCTTCCTACTCCTCAACCGCAAGTGGAGGCATTATCATCCCTACCCTTTACCCGCTTGAGGAGCCTCGCTCCCCAGTTTCTTCTCCACCCAGGGAAGAACCTATCTCCCCTTCATCTCCATCTAAATCTATCATGACTTCACCATACCATGCCTCTAAGACCACTACACCCATCTCATCTTCAACCTCGCAACCATCAACATCTTCTTCTTAGCCATTTTCCCAGTTAGTGGAGAAAATCAAACTTCTCCCTCCGAGGAAAGTGACGCCTCAGGTGTTGTGGGAGCATCTCAAAGCCCTTCAACATACCCGTGCCCTCTCATCACATGCTGCTAATCTTTCCAAGGTAGAATCTCTTCAGACTCGTGACAAAGACCAGACTCTCAAACCTCAACCAAAACCGAAACCTGCATCTCTCTCATCTAAGCCTATCAAGTTGCTTGGCATTCGTCCTATCTCCACCCTCACTCACCCGCAAGTGAAGGTGGACCTAGACCAGGCCTTGACTAGTAGTAGTCTTCCAACCAAGTCAAAGGAGACTGCCAGACCGCCGAAGCGAATGCCTCCTTCCCCATCGCCATTGCCATCCATTTTGGGCCCCCATCCTTCGACCCTGGCTAGAATCCTTCCCACTCCGGCCTCCAATCAAAACTCACTACCTCCTTTGCTTCCTCTGCCTACCTCCAGCCGTCCCTCTCCCAAAAAGGTAGTACCAATCACCAAGAAAATGCCGTCTCTGCCTGTCACCGCACCATCAACCCATAAGGTGGTACGGAAACCCCTTCCAACTTTGCTTAAGCAAAAGTCACCGACCTCGCACATATCAAATAGCACGGACCCTCTAGTGGGCTCATACTCATTGATATTGCATCGACTTTTGCAGACTTCTGACATAACCCTTCCACCCATCAAGCCTTTTCGACCTCTCGAGTCCAAGCCCTCCTGGTTCGATGACACGAAAATCTGCTTATATCATCGTACACCAGGACACAACACCGAGACTTGCTGTGCCCTCAAAGCCATCATCCGCCGCTATATGGAGAAGGACACTCTTCTCCTTGAGGACACTCTTGACCAGACCCCGACTCCTTCCCATCCAACCTCTTCAACTACGTCAACATCTCACCAGCAAGACATGACCCCTTCTTCACCTCCCATTTTCAAAATCAATGCTATTCGTATAACCACTAGGTCGCAAAAGGACAAGGCAAAAGAAAAAGCTGCCATTCCTTAGACCTATCCCTTCATCAAGCCACCTCTTGTGCCCAAGCCTAAAATTTCTATCTTTGGCACATCCCAGCCTTCTTCGTCTTCCTCTTCTGGGCCAATTCACGACTCCATGCTGAAGCAGCTCCACCAGACGCCTGTAAAGATGTCTCTTTATGACCTTATCCAAACCTCGCCTCAGCACCGTCAAGCCCTCATCCAAGCCTTGCAAGCAGTGGAGGTCCAACTCGAGGACCCCCAACCCCTCGCTGCCCTCGTCCATTCTTTATCTCCTATCGCCTCCATCACATTCAGTGATTCTGAGATTCCCGCATCTAACGTGGAAGATCAGGATGCTGCCCTCTTCATCACTGTCTATGTTGATCGGACACGCATTAAATGCGTTATGATCGATGGCGGCGCTAGCATCAACATAATCTCTACCCATGCCTTTGACCAGTTGGCTCTTCCCAAGAATTGCGTCTCTAAAACTGACGCGATCTTACGCTCTTTCAATGACACCACCACGACGACCATTGGCATAGTCATCCTTCACATTCATGTTGGTCCACGCACAGTCCCAGAGCTCTTCTATATCATCGAAGTAGAGTTTCAATACAACATTCTACTGGGCTGACCTTGGATCTGTGCCATGGCCTGTGTCCCCTCCACCCTGCACCGTTGTGTGAAGTTTGAACATGACGGGCAAGTCCACACCATTCCCGCTGACCCTTCACCCTTTAAGACTTGCAACACAACCTATCGTCCCAACAATGTCCTCATTCCCATCAAGCCGTCAACTCCGGCACCGCCTCCATCTGCGGAAGCTTCGACCAGTTCACAATCGGCAGTCGCCCTCACCCCTCCTCTTCAAGCGCCGACCAAAGACCCCATGGAAGATGTCTTCCAATGACTATCACTTGGGGAATATCGCTTGTTGACCCTTGACATGTTCCAAACTCCGCAAGAGTATGGACGCCTTCATCTCAGTCCCAATTACGACCCTCGGATCGGGATGGTTGTGCCTTTTGGTCCTCCTCACCTCCAAACCAACTTTGTCTATGGGGGGCTCAATCAAGCTCCTACCAATGACAATTCCCTTTCTTCACCCCGACCTTTCACATCAAATTTCTCGTTTCTTGGCAACCCCGCCTTTGCACACACTTACCTTCACAGGTGTGCATGGAAGGGTTTTGGTTTCGGACGTTATGAGTAGGGCTCCCATCAGCCCATCGAGCTGCTCAATGATGACGATGCCAAGAAACGGTATGGCCTGGGATATCATGACCCCACTCAGGCTCCTTCTGACCTTTGTCCCGAGCCAACAATTGACCAATCTCCTCCAAACTCACCCCTTTCTCCTTCGTCACCTACGGAGTCGGTGGTTTCCATCCCTCCTAGTTTTTTTTCCATAAACACCATTCACCTGGAACCCCTGACCTATCAGCTCAATGGGGTGTCCAGGTCTCTCCCTCTCATTTTTCCTAGCATGGTAGAAGATGATCGGCAACCATTCACACTGTCCACTGCGTTGACGATGACGCCATCCTTTCCTACATGGGTGCCGATGACTCTTTCATCCAACATTTCCTCCCTTCTGAGACCCAAGTTATGTTAAATGAATCAACCATTGACATCAACCTCCCTTCTTCTTCTGATGTTCCTCACGTCCTAAATATTGGCCAATCTTTAGACACTCAGGAGCAGCTTGACTATACCCAGTTTCTTTCTGACCATAGCAAGGCCTTTGCCTAGACTTACAGTGACATGCCTGGCATCGACCCCACCATCGCTACCCATAACATTGTCACCAAACCAGAGGCTAAGCCTGTTAGGCAAAAGCTTTGAAAGATGCATCCTTGCATTGCGCTCCTTGTCAAAGAGGAGCTTCAGTGACTTCTTTCTGTCTCCTTCATCCAGCCCATCGATTATCCGTAGTGGGTCTCTAACATCATCCCAGTTACTAAAGCAACTGGGGGGATTTGGATCTGCATGGACTATCACGACCTTAACCTAGCCTGTCCCAAAAATGACTTTCCTCTTCCTAACATTGACCAGCTTGTTGATCTCACGGCCGGCCATGAGATGCTATCTCTCATGGATGGTTTTTCAGGATACAATCAAATCCTGATCGCACCAAAAGATCAGCACAAGACTACCTTTATCACCCCATGGGGGACTTTCTGCTATTGAGTCATGCCTTTCGGCTTGAAAAATGTTGGTGCCACATATCAGCATGCCATGACCTACATTTTCCATGATCTCCTCCACAAAATCATGGAGGACTATGTGGATGACCTTTTCGGCAAGTCCAAGCTTCACCGCGACCACTTGACCATTCTCAAAATCATCTTCTCTCACCTTCTTCAATACAATGTTCACCTTAACCCCAAGAAATGTGTCTTTGGGGTCCTCTCAGGCAAGCTTCTCGGCTTCATCGTTTCCTTTCATGGCATCGAGATAGATCCCGCCAAGATCCGCGCTATCCTCGAAATGCCACCCCTGACCAATCTCAAGCAGCTTCACAGTCTACAAGGGAAGCTCCAGTCCATCCGCCGTTTCATCTCGTAGCTTTCAGACCACTGCCAACCTTTTCATCATCTCCTTAAGAAGGATGTCTCCTTTAAATGGGATGAGAACTGTCAAGAGGCTTTTGAAGCCCTCAAAAGCTATCTGGTCTCTCCACCAGTCCTCGTTCCACCTAAAGATGACCAACCCTTCTACCTTTATATCTCTGCCACCGACCATTCGTTAGGTGCCATGATCGCGCACCAAGACGAGCATCATCGTGAGCAAGCGGTTTACTACATCAGCCGAACACTAGTCGACTATGAAACTCGGTATACCCACACCGAGAAACTCTGTTTGGCATTAGTCTTTTCTGCTACCAAGCTCTGCCACTATCTTCTCAACCACAAAACCTTTGTCATCACTCACACCGACCCTCTCAAGTTTATGCACTCCAAGCCATATCAGAATCAACGTATGGCTCAGTGGCTCATGCTGCTCACTGAGTTTGACCTCGAATTCATCCAGCAGAAATCTATCAAGGGGCAAACCATTGCTGACCAGCTAGTAGATGCCCCTCTTCTCAACAATCAACCTTCACACTGTGAGTTCCCTGACGAATCTATTGCTACACTTTCCACCGATGACACCATCTACCAAATGACCATGTTCTTTGACGGCTCTAAATGTCAACTCGGTGGGGGTGCGGGGGTCATCCTCATCCCACTCGAAGGGGAGCCCATGCCTCTATCTTTCAAGCTTGACTTTGATTGTACCAATAATATGGCTGAATATGAGGCCTTAATTTTGGGACTTCAGACCGCCCTTTCCCTCCACATCAAGTCTATCAACATCTTCGGCGACTCGCAGCTCGTCGTTAATCAAGTTAACGGTTCATATCTCTATAAAAACAAAGTTTTGCAGAGGTATAAGAATCGTGCTGACCTTCTTTTGGCATCTTTCAACCATTATCTCTTGCAGACTGTTCCACGCTCTACGAACAAGTTTGCTGACACCATGGCTTCTCTTGCTTCGCATATCCCATCTTCATCATCGTCATCTCAACTTTTTGTCATCGTGCATCATGTACCCTTGCCTTCATACATCTCCCCTCACATCGACCATGTCAACACTATCAATTCTAGCCCACGAGATGACTGGTATCAGCAACTTGTGGACTACTTGTCTCTTTCTGTCACTCCTCCCAACCTCTCTAGCAATGCGCGGCAAGCCTTCATCAAGCGCACAGCTCACTATACCATGCTAGGGGGTCTTCTCTATAAGCGAGGCTTCAACGGCCTCCTTCTTCGCTGTCTCACCTCCACTGAAGCTCCTCAAGCCATAAAACAAGTCCACGATGGAATTTGTGGCGGACACTTTAGTGGAAACTCAGTTGCCAAGCGCATCCTTCACCTGGGTTATTATTGGCCCACCCTTCATCAAGACTGTAGCGACTATGTTTGGCATTGCATCAAGTGTCAGCAGCACTCTAACCTGCTTCATCTCCCCAGCCACGCCTTACAAGTCGCTCAGGATTTATGGCCTTTCTCTCAGTGGGGCTTAGATCTCATCGGTGAGATTAACCCTCACTCGTCTCTTCATCATCAGTCCATCATCACTGCCACTGAGTATTTCACCAAGTGGGTGGAAGCTGTTCCTCTTGTCTCCACAAAAGCCGACAAAATTGTTGACTTCATCAGTAGCCACATCATTTGTCGTTTCGGTGTCCCCCACAAAATCATCACCGACAATGGCAAGTCCTTCAAAAACAAGACTGTCCAAAAACTATGCGACTATTTGGCATCAAACTCAGCTTTTCTTCGCCTTACTACCCACAAGTAAATGGGCAGGTCGAGGCTTCCAACAAAATTCTGACTAAAATTCTCATGAAGGTGGTCGACGACACAGGGAGGGATTGGCACATTCATATTCCCTTCACTTTGTGGGCCTACCGCACTAGCATCCGAACCTCTACGGGTGCTACCCCTTTCTCCCTCGTGTACAGAACAGAGGCTGTCTTACCTCTCGAAGTACAGATCCCGTCTCTCCGCATCTCCCTACATGGCATTCTTTCCAACGATGACTTTTGTCAAGATCGCTTAGCTCAACTTGAGTTACTTGACGAGCGCCGTCTTGCTGCCCTCAATCATCTCCATGTCTACCAAGGTCGCATAAAGCGGGCCTACGACAAAAATCTGTGAGAATGAGATTTCAACATCGGAGACCTCGTCCTCAAAGAAAATCAGCACGTGACCAATATGGAGCAAAGTAAACGAGGCAAATTTGCCCCCAATTGGCTTGGACCTTTTATCATTATGCACAAGTATGGGTCAGGGACTTATCGTCTGTCCTCCCTTGACAGATGGCCAGAACCTGAGCCTCTTAATGCGTTGCATCTTTGACCATTCTTCTATTAGTCGAGTACTCGTCTACTTGACACGTAACTTGAGCTCGTCCCTTGAGCAATCCTCGTCCTCTTAATCTTTATTCCTTTCAACCCTATTCCCCTTTAACAAATCCTTTACAACCCTTTTATGACGTATGGATGCTTTGTCCTAATAAAAGGGAGTCCTTGAACTTCTACAGTCTTGTCCATGACTCAAACAAAAAATAATAATAATAATAATAATAAAAATAAAAATAAAAATAAAAATAAATAAATCAAGATGTCAAAACATAATCCAAGGTCACCAAATCAAATCAAAAAAGACAGACTGCTCCCTCGAAGGATAGCTGTACTATCATTGCTGTAACTAATAGACTGATCCCTCGAAGGACAGCTATTCAAACATTATATAAAGCAAAAATATAGACCACTCCCTCGAAGGATGGCTATGACTAAATCTTGCTACAAACAGCAACCTTTCTTAGAAGCTTCCCGCATTGATCAGCTTCGCAACATGACCATAAATCAAATGACATCTCTCTGTAGACTTCCCGCATCGATCAGTCAGCACCAAAAAAAAAAAAAAAAAAAAAACGAGTCATGGACTTGACTTGTAGTTGTCTCCGGGTCTCCTATAAAAAGGGGCAAGGTTCTTCCTGCTCTTAAACTGGGTTGCCCTATCCTCCTCCTATCACCCACTCAAGGGATTTCAAGCTCACTTTAATGTCAAAGTGATTCGATTACCGCTCTAACCCAACACTGGTCAACGACATAATGCATGAACGGGGCTTTTGTTCTAATAACCCCTATCTATGCTCCCTTTTTGGTCCTTGTCAATGAAAGAGTGATTTGCCTTTCACTTTTTCTCTACACTTTGGTCACATTTAACCACATCAATTGTCGACTCAAACCAAGCTATTTCTCATCTTCATGGCATCAGACATCATCCTCGTCCATTTCACATAGTTTCTATGGACACCAATACACATGGAAACTATCGACCAGACCCAATTTATGTTAAGCATAAACCAATACTTGCTGAAGCATAAATAGACCTCCCTTCATTTTTAGCATACATCCATCACAGCTATGGAAACTTGCTAGGGATGAAAGACTCTCGACCAATTCTACAGAATCCATCATCTTATCTTCATTTTCTCTCATCATTTCGACACTTGACCACATCCAATCATCGACCAATCTTCTCAACAAGTCCGAACTACATTGGTCTGAGGCCCTATGACCAGGGCTATGTAGGCAGCACTCAGATAACACATCCTCTGAGGTTAGCTCGACCACCCCCATTTATTCATCTCTTCGATGGACAAACCTTCTCTTCTATGACCTTTGACCAAGACCAATCATTTTCTTTGACCATTCCTCCCTTTTAGGGAGAACTACATTGGCCTAAGGCCCTTCACACAAGGGCTATGTAGGCAGCACTCAGATCACAGGATGTTTTCTGAGGTTAGCTCGGCCACATCCTTTCATCCATCCATCCCCTTGACCAATGACCATTGGAGATCATGCGTCTCTCCTTCGACCTTCGACTACTTCCAAGCCAATGTTGCCTTGGTTGTTTTTGCATATGTGCTACCTCACGGCTAGTTAGCAGAATTGTTTGTAGACTATTTTTGACCCTTCGTAAGTATAGGATTGCAAGCCAGTTGATCCCTACTACTTGTGGCTTTTTCATGTTTCTGGGAGCACTTCCTGAGCTTGGGATACCTGGAACACGATGACCATTTGGAGATTCAGCTTAGATTGAGTAACCCGATCAGTAGATGACTAAATGTTGGGGCCCAGTTACTTCAATTTTGGCACTCCTTGACCCTCAACATGCGACAATTTAACCCAATCATCCCGTGAAGTGGTATACGTGCAATCACGACTATTGCAGCATTTTCACTCACACTCTTCTATCCATCTCTCTGTCAAATCGACACTCGATCTCTAGTTCCCTTCTCTCGACTATCGCTTTGAGGGGGGGAACACCTCATCCTTTTCCTGGGGCAACCAACTCCTATTTTTGTCTTGCAGTTCATCAAGAACAACCAACAAGACAAAAAGGGGCAAATGTAGACACCGCAAATGTGTCTGCACCTTGGTTTTCCCCCCTTGTCCACTTCAAACCCATATCCTAACCCTTGGCCTTAGTCTCCTCCACTCATTTGATTAAAATCACTTAAATATTTCAATTAAGTGGCCCCCTTTCCACCTCACCCTTGCTACCTTGGATCCTCCCTTGAATTCCTCCACCTTCTTCTTAGCCTTTATTAAACCAAATCTTCTCATTATCTTCCTCCCGTGCCCATTTAAACATCCTCATAACCGTTCTTCCCACAATCCCTCACCCGGCGGCGTGCAAGAACGGGTAGAGGCTATTTTTAGTCTCTATCCCCATTCTGCCACTACCGACGTCGGTGACCCTTCGGCCGACATCGGTGAAACTGTCGGCGTCGGCAGCCTTCAAGACTCCTTTCTGCATCCATTCTAGCCCCCCGGCCCCTTGAGCTCACAAACAGATTTCTCTTGGCATTTTGGCATTCATTTCTTCTCTCTCTGGACCTCGTGCAACAGCAGCAACAGGTGCAGGGATTCTTGAGCAGAGATTTCCTCTTGCAAAGTATTTTGTGGTCTCAACAACAGCTCTTCCACTCTTCATTCAGCAAGCCTAAAAGGTAAGCACAGTCTCTTATTTCATTTCATTTTCATTTCTTTAGTGTTCAGTTGTTTGGTATCTGTTGTTTCCCACTCCCTCTTTCCTACCCCCTGAGAGGCTGGAAAGCCTTCTCAGGCCCTGTCCTCTGTCCATCTCCCTTTCACCTGTCATCCTTTTAGTACAATCTCGAACAACTCCCTCATCCCTCCTGCCAACAAAGACCCTATACAGGGCACCTGATCAGACCTAACCATTTCCCAGTCCATTCAAAGTCATCCCTGAACTCTGTCTCGACCCTATCCACAAACCAGACCTGTCCACAGTCCAGAAACCCGACCAGACCCGACTACAGGACACTTCCCCGACCGACACCGGTTACTTCCCCGACTGACGTTGGCAGGATAACCAAAGTCGGCAGACCAGGCAACCGACGATGGCAACATTATCGATCTCAGCGACTGTCATCAGCCCGACAACTCTTTTCAGGTAACCATTGATCTTTTCTTTCATTTCTAGTTGTTTATCTCTCCTATATTCTGGCATTCTGTATCGTTTTAGTCTTTTATCTGTCTGCTATCAGTGGGTTGACCTCCCTTGAGGAAGTTTTCACACTTCTGGGAACAAGCTCTCGCTTGGCAACCTACTGCCTATTCATCTAACATTTTCTTGTCCAAGTTTCTTTTCTCTTTTCAGGTGTCATTCCTCCACAGCCAAAGAGGGGTGTCCACAAACGTCTGGATTACGGTGCACAATCTTTATCCAGGTACTTCTAGCCTTGTCCATTTCTTTAGTTTCTTTATTCATCTTTTGAATGTAGAAAGCGAATTAGCGATAGAAACAAATAGGGACATCGAGAAATGTCCAAGTCAATTTTATGGGTATAAAAAGAAAGCTTGATTTTGAGGTTATAGATATGTATAATATATGTTACCCAAAATTACTCAATTTATAATGATTTATAGATTTAAATGGTACTTTAAAATCAAAATAATAATAAGGTACTTTTGAAGATAATGGGTAAGTGGTACATTTTCCTCTAGAAACTAGTATGGTGGTTGTATCATTGGAATATTTATGATGAAAGTGACTTTGATTTACTCTCAAGGGTATACACACATTAAAAAATAAAAAAGTTAATTTTGACCATGAATAGAATGAATAAGGATAGATAATAATCAAAAGTGAGGAAGGAGAAACTGCTTATGATGACAATATTGAGGCATGGTTATATGGAGAACAAAATACATCTATTATGAAATTATGTTACAT
>JARHVA010001048.1:1042500-1207500 GCA_037957365.1 Torreya grandis
TGGTTTGGGTGTTTCTAAAAAAAATGAGTGGAAATGGAACACATTAAGGTATAAATATATATTATACCTATGTTAGGATTTTACTGTCAAATAAAAGATCATTCAAAAGCTTCATACATCTATAACAGGGGACACTCAATATTTTTGAATAAATATAATGGAATCAAGAAAGATTTATTTTTTAAGAACTCAATGGGGATATACAAATTTATTTGGTAGAGTGCCTAGTTTGTCAACAAAACAAAGAGAAATAATTAAGACACCAGGTTTTTTGTAACCATTATCCATCCCTAGCTAGAGGTGGGAGGAGGTTTCCATGGATTTAATTATTGGGTTACTAAGGTCTGAAGGTAAAAATTTAATTATCTTAGTTGTGGATAAAATCACAAAATATGCTCATGTTTACCCTTATAACAAGCATTTATATCTAGTATAATATATTCTACTTTTCTCAATACAATTTAAAAGCTATGCAACACTCCCATAATCATTATAAGTGATCATGATCCTACCTTCACCAGTAAATTTTAGACTAAGTTATTTTCATGTTTAGGTACCTATTTAGCTCATAAATCATATTATCATCCTTAATATGATTGGAAAATAGAGGTTATAAATAAATGCCTAGAAGAGTATATCCATTATTTTTCACTAGATAAACATGAATGTCTGGTCCATTGGTTACCACTAGGATAATGGTGGTAAAAAACATCCTTCCATACCTATTATAAAATGTATCCCTTTGTGTCACTTTATGGCTATCATCACCCATCAATCACTTCAATTTTAAAGGTACAAACTAAGGTTTGAGTTGTTGAGGAACATATTCAACATCAACTAGAGTTACTATCTAGTTTAAAGGAGAATTTAGTAATTTCAAAAAATAGAATGAAGTAACAAGTCAATCATCATCATAGTGAGAGGTAATTTTATATCAGTTCTTGGGTCTTTATGCAATTTTAACCATATAAGAATAGGTCTTTGAAGTAATATAAAAATTATAAAAAACTTTCTCCTAAGTATTATGGTCCTTATCAGATCCTACATTAAATTAATAGTGTGGTATACAAGTTAGAGCTACCCCAAACCACTCATATACATCATGTATTCCATGTATATTTCTCAAATAAAGTCATTGTACAAATAATTTATACCTAAATTGAGTTACCTAAACTAGATGAAGAAGGTAGATTCATCTTGGAACTTGATGACATCCTTCACACATGCATAAAAAGGCTATGAAAAATTGAGCTTAAAGAGTATTTGATCAAGTGAAAGAGTCTAAATCATGAAGATGTAACATGTGAGGATGAAGCCTTCCTACAAAAACATCCAGAGTTAACATTGAGGAAAATTTTGTTTTTAATGGTAGGGCATTCTAAATTCTTAACCTATAGTGCATTTTTGGATATGTGTGGCCAACTTGTGGCTTACATAACTTTAATATTATATTATTGAATTTATCTATGTTCTTAGTATAGCCAACCTATGGAGTAATCATGGATAGGTAGAGTATATATAAGATATAGTGTTTAGTATTTTGGGATATATGGTGAATTATGCTCTAATTACATTATTGTGGAGGTTTGCCCCTCAAATCCACTTATTCATAATTATCAAGTATTCTATTCTCTTATCAATTATTTTTGTGGTTTTGATTATTATACTCTTAATTATAATATATATTATTTCATTGTTATGTAATATCTAAGTAACTTTATTATATTAGAGGACTTGTTGAAGAAAATAAATAGAAAACCTTTGAAATGGTCAAAACAATATCAAGGATCATTTAATAAACTAAATAATAAAATTAAAAGTGCACCAATATTAATATTTATTGATTAGAAAGTCACATTTCATGTCCATGTAGATGCCTCAATTATAATGATATGAGTAGTAGTAGCACAACCCCATGGTAACATTCACCACCCCATTTATTTTTCATGTAGTAATTTATAAAAATATGAGATAAACTATTAAACTATAGAGAGATAAATATTAGCCATGGTATATGTGGTTCAAAAAATTTGGCATTATTTATTGGCCACCACATTTATATTTTTTATTAATCATGAACCCCTGATAAATAAATAAATCATATAAGGGAGAATATGCCACTGGTTAATATTTTTTCATGGTTTTGAATTAAAAATCATAGTAAAACATAAAATAATAAAAAATGGGCCTACTTGTTTATCATGAATTATAATAGGAGATGACATGGGACCAATCAACAATGAGTTCCTAGGAACTCATCTTTTCCATATTGATGCAATACATAAAGATATAGAAATCAACTATCAATTTCTTTCCAATTGATAATTTTGAAAGAAGTAAAGAAAAATGGGCTATAAAATATTGATGGTACAAGCCTTCACATGTACAATGATTGAGATAACTTTGTAAAAAAAGGAAGGGATGAGGTTTTGATAAGGGTAGACTTACCCCATGAAAGATAAAATATTATAAGAGAAGAACATGATGGTGTAGTAGGTGGACATAATTCAGGGGAAGGTATGACTAAAAAATAATAATAGCCAGTCTATGTTGGCCAAAAAATTTTAAATATGCCATAAGTATGCTATAAACTATGATATATGCCAAAGTGTAATAAAACCCAAAATGTGAGATGAAATTCCACTACAACTAGTACTAGCATTAGCTGCATTTAAAAAATGAACTATTGACTTTATTGGTCCTATTAGACCTACTTTGTGGAGAAGTAACATAAGATTTATCATTGTAGGTATAAAATACTCAGGCAAATGGGCTGAAGTTATATATACAAAATATTAGATGGCTAAAACCACAACAATTTTTTTATATGAGAATATTATTACATGGTTTGGATTCCTAATTAGTATAACAAGTGATCAAGGAACTCATTTTTCTAATAATACTATTATATATTTACTCAAACATTTATTGATCCATCATAATTAGAGTAATCCATACCATCTATGGTGAATGGAATCATAGAGGCATTCAATATAGTTTTGGGAAAAATATTAGTAAGTTATACAACATAGATATTGTATATTTAGAAATAAAGATACATGCGGTGCTTTTGGATTACCACCCAACATATAAAATACTAGCAAAATGTTACCCATTTCAACTAGTGTATGCATTAGAAGCCACAATATTGATGGAATATACCCTACCAAGCTTAATAGTAGTAGTAGTATTCTAGTTAAATGAGAAAGAATCATTTCAATAAAGACTAATAGAATTATAAAAACTAGATGAAAAAATATTCTCAACTATTTATAGTTTAACATAGAAAAAATGTCAAAAAGAATGGCATGATAGGCACATAAGGGGAATATAATTCTAAATACAAGATAAATTATTACTTTAAGATAATAAATTAAAAAATCTAGGAAAACCAAAGATAATATGGATAAGGGCATATATAATTGAATAAATATTATACTCTAGAATAATTAAATTAAGAACTCTTCCTAGAATATTAAGAAAATAATTTTTGAATGAATCCCATTTAAAATTATACACCACAAACTATTATGGTGAAATAAATTAAAAAAATGGTGATAATATAAAGGGTAACATTGTCCTATAAATATAATTAGGTGATTTGAGAAAGGACACTCTATTATATTATTCCAAACATCTTAATTTTCTAGATATTTATTATGTTACTCTTCTAAAATTAGATTAGAATTACACACACACACACACACACACACCCGTAAGGGGTGATGAACAAATTGGAAAACATAAAATCAATTTTGAAAAAAATGGAAAACATAAAAATAATATTAGAAAAAAAAAACAATATATAATTAGAAGAAAATAATTTTGGAAAAAAATAGAAAATGCTAGAAAAAAGAGACCTCAAGGACAAAAACATGTAGGTAATAACATATGATGATTTAAATATGAATTTAAATTTTAGTGGAAGAAGGAAGACAAAATTAGTAAAAAATATATATTTTAAATAAAAAGTGTAGATACATTTATTTTTTCATAAGGATACAATTCTTGAATTAGTTGAAAACAAAAATATAACTAAATTGAACATAAATGTGTGATTGGTAGGAAAAATGAAAAATTATTAGTGGAATAAAATGATGACATAATATATAATAATGAAAATAAATGAAGAAAGATAAAATGAAAAACACCATTAAGACAAAAAGGGAAAGAGATGTAGGTAAAAAAAGTAAAAAATTATTAAATACAAATATAAAGATTTTTTTTAACCACCATACTTAATGGTTAGATTAGGAAATATATAAATCAAAGGTTTTACCTAATAGACAAACCAAAAAATGTAGTGATAATGACACTCTACCTAATTTTTTTGTGAATAATACATACTCTGTAGAGAATTATAAGATGCATTTAAAAATGAAAGAGAGTGCCCTAAGTCATTAGAATAGAATAGATTAAGCGACCTATGTATAAGAGACATTCTATGAATTTTGAGTTCTTAGATCCCCATAAAGCATTTCCAAGTATTATTTCCTTAGTGTCTTATTATAAAGACACTCACAAATACATCCACTCAAATTTGTTATAAATTTATCATTGTGATATGGAATCATAGAGGATGGAAATTGTGCAAAGAAACCTAAAAATTAGTATCTTGAATATATGATAAAGTATAATATTATTCATATGATGTAGCTATATGTATAGATATGGTTAGAATACTTTGGAATCATGAAAAGTAACATAAGGGTAATACTAATTAGGGTGCATAGATATGTATCCTACCTAGATGTACCTTACTAAACTAGTGGTCATCCATGTAGTTATAGGTTTATTGAACTAGGGACATACCACTCATAAGTATGAAAATAAGAAATATGTGAGTATAAAATGAGTATTAGGAATCACATGAATAGTTCACAATTAATGTACCCTCTATTCAAAGAATAAATAGCTCCAGGGTTTGATATGCCACCAAAGTAATCATGTGTAAGGTTTATTACACTAATTGGAAGGGTTTTTCTATTTCTAAGAGTGTAAACATTTACTAGGACATGGTCAATATGGGTATATAATATAACATTTCTACCACACTTTGAAATCAATACCAAGAAAATATCCACAAGATAAAGAAAGGTACATATGATTTATGATATGGCTCCTTCCTAATATTTTTATATATGTACTTCGCACATAAAATTCCAAAACACCAAGGGTTAGTATAGTGGATACTAATAAACTTATGGGAGAAAATGTGAAAACCATATTTTAGAGCATAAAAACACAAGAGAGGGAGTTAGGAAATTTTATTTAATGGGAGAAAATAATTAGAAACATCATAGTGTAAATATTTTGAATCTCTCTAGGAAATGTTCACAAATATTATATTGAGGTAAAATTTATAATTGATACTGATAATATTTACATATAACCCTTTCTTAATAAGGATACACCACTCCCCCATAATTTATGAGGTAAATAATAACCAAGTTCAAATAATCATCATAAGATCTATAGGTCTACTACATAAATTTGTTCATGAGTGAAGTAGGGTCCATCCCCCAACCCAATATAAAAAGTACACATTCCACATTATAAATACCCATTTTAGTTAAACTACAAGAGAAACCATAGATAAAAGTATCAATTATCCCATCAAAGATAAACCCCACACCATGCATACCATCATGGTTACACAAATAAACCCCTACATGAGATCCATGATTCCACATATTCATAAATAGGAGGAAGAAAATATTATTTTTGTACTTAAAGACTCCACTATAGCTTAGGTGCTGAAAGAAGAGGAAAAGGTGGCAAAGGGAACTCCCCCATATTATTTAAGGATAAATACATATAAATTAGGGGAAATTACTTCTAAAGTTACTAAAATAAAAATATAAATTAATGAGGAAAATAGGCCTCTATCACATCATCTATGGTATTAGTAAGAGAAACCTTGTTACAAATGAGTGGAGAGAAAATAAAAATAATCCCCTCACAATATATTTTAAGGAGGGGTAAAAAAAAGGTTATTAAGAAAAAAAGGGGGATAAACATTGGTTTCATACTAAAAAAATAAAGTGATCGAAATAAGAACAAGAAGAAACACAAATGGGTTAAGAAAAGGATATCATAGAAGAGGTCCTTGATGTGGATACACTAATACAAACATGCACAAAGAAAGGTGGTATACCAAGCCAAGGTAAAATATATTCCAAGGTAGATATGGAAGGATAATAGAAGATAATAAGATCAATATTAGACTATACAATACTAAGTCTATTCATGTTGGATGATATAATAGAGGAGCTCCATCCATATTTATAGGAAGTAATAATAAAAACACAAAAAATGAATAAAGAGGCTAAAATGATTATGGAAAAATATCAACATAGGTAATTAGATAAGGTTATAGAGGAAAAACTATGACCCTTGAGGATAAGGAAGAACAAAGACAAATCCAATATATAGAGATAATAACCAAACAAAAATAAGACTTGGTGGCAAAAAGTCTTTTAAAAAAAAGATCCAAGCATTGAAATAATTAGAAGAGGCCAAAATAAAATAAAGGAAGGAAGTAGAAAACTATCTAGAAGAGGAAAAAAGAAAAATGTAGGAAATTGTAAAGCTTGATATAAATCATGACCAAAAAACACTAAAAAATGGATGAAAAATAAAAATAAGTATAAACATAAAAGGTAGAGGAGGAAAGATAAAAACATGAAGAATAAAATAGGAAAAATCAGGAAAAAGAAAATAAGAAAAGCGAATAGGAAAATATAAGAATAAAAATTAGAAAAGAGATGAATATAAGAAAATAAATAAGGAAGAAGATAAAAAGGACGAAGATGATAAGAAAAAGGAGGATGATAATAAAAAATAATAAGATTAAAATAAAAAGATATAGAATAAAATAGAGGAACAAAAGAAAAAAGAAGATTAGGAAAAGGAAAAACAAGAAGAAAAGAATAAAAATGGGAAATAAGTATCCCATATTTAAGCTCTAAAAAATTAAGGGGTATTAGTAAAATATAAATTTAGAGTGTGTTAGGAGTGACAAGCACTATTTCAAGTAGTACCACTACTCTAACAGACCGCTTGAGAAGGATAAAGTCATAATTGTATTGACACAAATAATGCACATATATTATCATACTTCCAATAGGTTTAATACAACATGTCATAAGAGGATATATTGTAGCATCCCTAAAAATATCACACTGATAGATAAGAAATCATTTTGGGAAACTCTCATCTAGAGTGCCAAAATAGATTAAATGATGCAGTGTGTGAACTTAGAAGAAGACATTAAAATTTATCTAATCATTTTAACAATAACTAGGCCAAAATATGATCCTAATGAAACATGGTTTATAGATAAAAATTGGAGTAGAGTACAAAAAAATTCCTTATCCATGTAGGATCTACTTTGGATAAAAATATCATCAAATCATAGGCTACATAAGAGTATGAGGAACAATTATTTGGTCTACTATTAGGGTAAAATAAAGTAAAAATAAATAAGTATAGATATAAATTAGAGAAGCTATAGAAAGGTATGGTTCACACATTTAAATACTTTTCCTACTCATTTAGTTGGATTTTATGGAACCAAGATAATAAAAAATAATTGGAAGAAATATAAAGACAACTCAACATTTCCTCTTTGGTACCCATAATATTCCTTCCAAAGAAAATCAAGATAAATGGGTAAGTATTCAATAAAAATATGTCTCAAAAAATAATTACTTACAAAGACATCAAGGACTATTGAACTCTATTGAATACCTAAATGCAGAAAATGGAGGTTTAGATAAAAGGACATGAGGCTTAGTTATAGACATTAAAGAATTAACCAACCATAAAATATGGGGTGTGGTGGCCAAAGAGAATACCACATTATAATGTATTATCTTGGATGATAAATCCATACTACTAGACTAGGATATTTTATCTAAAGCTATGGCAAACAAGTATGAGAAACATTTACCCAAGGAGGGGGAATCCACATCATGAAACAAAAATTTGTTAGTAATTTTTTTCACTAATGAGATGAATTATATTGGTACCTATTAGGATTTTCAAAATTTATCTCAAATATGTTAAAAGGTATGAAATCCAAGAAATTTTTTGTAGGAATATTCAACAATAATTATGATTGGCATAGGATCACTTTAGAACTTCCAACACTACTATCATAATAGAGTACATCTCTAGGCTGACATGACATAGGTTCATACTAACCTAAGCAATGTATTATAAGTTGAGAACATACAATAAAACAAGATGGAATGTGTATGTAATAGGCTAAGATTAGCATATAACTATCCTATCTCTAAATATTCAAACTTGAAGAAGGTAAATCAAATAGATCCCAATGAGACTTAATGTTTAGGTAATGACCAATGGATCAATAGACCTAGAAAGAGGGGCACTTATATCATCAATATCAAATGAAAATATTCCAATTCCTTCACACCTATGACACTAAAAGATACCTATAAATAGAACTCTATGTAAATAATATATATTTTAAACAAGCAATGTAAATAGTTATGAAAATAATAAATTAAATTAAAGGGTAAGGATTAGAATAATCAAAATGGGTAAGGTGCCAAGATTGATAAATGGGGGTCTAGGAAACTTAAAATGGATAATAGAAAGTCTAAATATTATATCCACACTAAGTATAAATTTAGAGATAACTTAGATAAGGATACACATACATTCATTCACCAAAAAAAAACAATAATTATCTACTAAATGAAATAAAGGAAAGATCATAATGTTATAAATACTTACCTTAGAGTGGACTTACCAAGCCTAAATATCCACTTTGGCCAATGGTTATTTTTAAGATATTTTTGTGGTTTTGAAAACAACAAATGGATGGTAGACCTAATAATACTCCCAATGAATTCTCCTATTATATCTCTAAGACTTTCACAAGATAAGCTTTCTTCAAAACAATATTCTACCTAGTACTCCTTCAAATATGATTTAAGGTATAAGTTTGAGTGAAATAATATTAGATGATTCTATATGATATCTTTGGAATGAAATATGACTTGTTTATATAGTGATCAAATACATAAACACACCCAAAAGGGTAAGTTAATGACATCAACCTAGTTTGATGAAGTTAAGATGAGTCAATTGATATTGAACTATTTTAATCAGAATGAAATAATAAAATTCTAGAAGACAAGCCCATAATGGAATAAACTAGGTTGATACAATATTATAAGGGAAAAGGTGTAAAATAGACAGTATTGGCTTGGGCTAATGCATTAGGAATTGAGTACACTAACACAGTTGAGTGAGTTAGGATGGAAGGAGATAGGTAAAAAGGTAAATATGAGGAATATAAACTATAAATAGGAATTATATTATCATGAAATAGATGTAAACATCTCTAAAAAAATCCCACAAGCCTACCTATTCCTTTCCTAGTGTATCCTTTAAAGCTTGCACTCAGGGAGATTTATGTTTGATAAGTCTCTATAAGATAAAGTGTTAGTAAATGATAAAGTGAAAAATATGATGTGTATACATATTCCCCACTCTAATCTCATCATATGTCATAATAGTGTAACATGGGATGGTGTTTTACGAAATCACATAAAAACATAATAACTAAGATAAGTGAAATGAAATTAAAAAATAAATTCTCATAAATGAATAACTAAAAGAAATATATCTTGAGTTATCTTTCCTATTGAATGACTGCATGTAAATATAATAGTCTCAATCATGAAAGGAATAATACCTAAATTTGATAAACCATAGGGATACAAGGATAAAAAAACTAATCAATGCATGCGTATATATTATAATCAAAATAGAAATGGAAAGCTCAAAACTGATAAAATCACTTAGAAAATTGGTAAGTTGGGATATAAAGGCTAGCTTGGAACCAAAATACCAAGCATGTAATGATAAAATTATGAAAAATTAATGTATAACACATTAAATCATGTGAATAAAAATGTAAATCATTATAACTAAATGAAATATCAATGTAAGAAAAATCAAACAAACATATGTATGTAAATGAATAAAATCTCATGTAAAACAAACATGCCAAATCAAACATGAAGGGAAAAAGTGACTAAAAATTCAAACATATAAGTATGAAAAATGTCATATGTAATATAAGTGAATTCAAAAAAAAATGAATTAGGATTAGATGAGTAAATGAAAATAAAAATCTCTAAGAAATGACAACTAAAAACATAGTGCTTGTTTTAAAACATGATGCAAGAGAGAAAATCACCTAATTGCATTAATAATATGACATTGAGATGGTTTGTAAATTAAAGGGTGAAAATTGTTTATGATGAATGCATGGTCTTATCCAAGTTCTTACAATGTGACTCAAAAATAAAGCCAAGAGGTGTAAGTAATATAATAATGTGAAAGCAATGTGATCATCTAAAATCAATACCCATCAAGGGGTTAGTGGTAATAATATGATGTAAAGAGTATGAGGTGCCACATGGGTGACGTAGACATCCTTAGTGGGAATATGATACTCTAAAATAGTGGACAAATCTAAGAAATATCAACATCAAGTACCTATGACACTACAACTAGTGAAAACAAATCTTGGGATAAAAAGTGAAGTACATAAACCATCCCATGAAGGATATATGCATGAAAATTACAATGATCCTACCCTTACACATCATGTTCTCACTCCTTAATATACCTTACAGAGGCATTAGTCTATTGTGAATATTGGTTACTTGTGTTATAATATAGGTTAAACTAAAATATAATAATATATATTAATGGTATAATGATATAAGACTTCTTATCCTATTCTGCTATCCTACTGCACCCTAATGGACCTTCTATCTATCCTGAAGATAAATATAAAGTTTAATATTTGACTAAGATAGGATATTTTATAATATAAGGGCATATTCAAAAGGCCTTAATTTTGAGTTTTTATAGTGACTAGGAGTCATATAGGAGGTATTTTTCCTATTTAGGAGTCTTGGAGGTCTTCAAAATTTGAATTGTGGGTTAAAAGGCATTTTCCTACCATTTTGAAAATTTGAATTTTAGAACTCTCTTGTCAAGTTTTGGTCATGTTGAAGGAACCCCAATGTTTATTTCTTCATGTGGGTTTTAAAAATTTGTTAATGTTGTCATTACATACATGTATCACTCATTAAGATATTTTTTTAGTCATGTTAAAAGTTAGGTTAGTTAACATCCTCCCAACGTACAAGAGGGAGTTAAAAAGTTAGTTAGGATAGTTACATGGAATAAAAGAGTTTTGTAAGTGTATTTTGTAAGAAATAATTATGATGGGGTTATATTCAAAGGTATAATGGATATGAAACCCAAGAAAGATAATTGTAATTTCTTTGTGTTTTAAATCAAAAGATTGTAAATCCTATTTTCTGTACATATGCAATAACAAGGATCGAGTTTGATTTTATTTGTGAAGTAAGATTGTGTGGAAAATAAGTTGATCATATATATAATTTGAAAGATATTTATTCATATTTTTATAAAGGTGATTTTATTATTCTTATAATTTTTCTCATGCTACTTTGAAAATAAATCATACTAACCCCTGTTGATGACTATAAGACCACACTCATACTAACTTGGAATTGTAGAAAGTGTAAAATAAATATATTTACACAGTTTATAAGGATTTATATATGTGTGTAAAAAAAAATATAAGTGAAAACCTTAATAAAATATTTAATATATATAAATATGGAGATTCATTCCTTTAAGGAAAACTTGCAGACCATACCAAAACCCCGTGTTTCTTTTAAAGACTATAAGAAGGAAGACTGAGAAAAATTTATGTGAAAGAAAGATTCATATAAGAGGTAGTATATAATCATATATTATTGGTAATGTGGTGTTTTAATATTATAAAATAATCTTATGAAGTTTTATGTCATTTTGATATATGCTCTATGTGTGATTGCTTAAGACCTGTAGCAGACTGTGTTTAAAGTCATGATTTAAAAAAAAGATGCAAAACAAATGTGAATCATAGATGTGATGAAGGAAATATAAAAAATTAATAAGGTAAATGGTATTAAAGAAGACCTCAAATAACCTTTAAAGTCACTTGAATTCAATTAAACTATTTGAAAACAAAATTCATCTCTTCTCTGGCTTGAGCAGATTGTGCAAACCCTATTTTAGTGTTTTGAAACAAAAATGGGAATTATGAGTGATTAGACCATCCAAACCTCACAAAAATTGGTAAAAATTTAGGTTTTAATATATTTTAATATATTTAATTTTTTTAAGATGGTATAATTTTTTTTTAAGTATAGAAATAAGAAGATTGTGTCTAAACATGGCATTAAGAGGCATAATAAGCCTAAATAGAGACAACAAGGGTTTAGAAAAGTGCCTTAAGAAAATATTTTAAGAATAAAAATTTGTGAAGAGTACTAATAAGATAGAGGGTGACAAAAATATATATCAGTTTCTTAGTATTCCATTGTATATGACCATACCATGCCAATAAGCTTAATAAAAGGCTGCTATAGGAGCCTAACAAGGTGAAAAGAGTCTTGTGTGAGGTAAGAGATGAAATAAGGGATTTAGGGAATGGAATAAGTAGTATATTTATACTATAATGATAATTTTATAAATAAACTATTGACTGAATAAAATAATCTAGTGAGCCTTAGTGAAAAGGTGGATATAGAAACAAGGCACAAGAGGGAGAGTGGCTATAGATTCTAGTACCCAAAGAGGATAGTGTGTGAATATGATGAAAGGACAAAGGATAAATGCTTGAAATGTGAATTAAAAATATAATGGAGGTTTAGAATAAAAAAATATGAATTATCAAGTTTATTAAGATAATAAAGAGATATACTTGAAGGTAGGCAAATAAAATAAGTTAGAGCCAAGATATGTAAGGTAGAGGAAGAGTTGTTTGTTTATGTTTCCATGTAATAAGGGAGGGATAATTCATATTTCATGTTTCTATTCATGTTAGATAGGATTATTAAAGAACCTCTACATCATTTTCCAAATAAAGATCACATTTTTTTGGAATGATTTGACTTTTGAGATATAATTTGAATTTGAATTTTATTTTTTATTATGACATGGGTTTTAACACTTTTGGATTTTTATATTCCTCCTGCATATAGATTCATAAAACTAAACATTGATGAAAATATATAGTTAACACAAGATATCTTACACTTGGCCACTAGAGAGAATGACCTAAAGATTCATAAAATTTCCCATATATAACTTTTCACTCTTAAAACTAACTTACATGTACCTTAAGTTCAAGGAAATAAGGGAAATATGGGATTGTGGAAGATATATCCATGTATTAAAGGTGATAGAATGATGAATATGTTCATAGTTGATGCAAGGAGGGAAAATAATTATTCAAAAGGGGTGGAGCTATGTCATTATAATCATGTCACTAGGGAAGTTGTACTAACCTAAAAGGTATCTAACACAAGCACAGATGAAATTAATAATCATCCCAAAAAAATGGTAAAGTAAATGGTCTTCCAAAAATAAGGGGAATATAAATGGTCATCCCAAAATAGGGGGAATATAAATGGAGGGTAAAGATTCATAAGGAAATTAAGGTAAAAATAAGATAGACATGTGTAAATAAAAACCCCAAAGGTGTTATCTAATATTTATAATAGAAAAAAATACTAAAATTAATGTGATATAAAACAAAAGAACCAAAAATGAAATAATGGTATAAGCAAAAGTGATATAAAACCCAAGGGATATACCTAAGAACCATAATGAAAACTAAGGCTAAAATAAAAAATACCAAGGAACCAAAAAATTAAGTGATGGTATGAGTAAAATCATCTTATAATAAGGTTAAATAAGTGAGATGTAATAACGATAATAAAAAAGAGACAAAATAATAGTAAAAATCTATGTTAACTTCTATATCAAATATGAACATGTGAAATACAAGCTTATATGTCTTAGAAAGTTCCTTAAAGTTCAATGTGGTGATTATAGTTAAAAGGTGAAAGGTTTTTTATGATTAATTCATGGAAATAATGAAGTATCAATAGGAAAATTTTAAAAGGGTGGGAATTTCACCACTCACAAAAAAACATGGATAAGATCAAGGATGGGTATCATAAGATAGCCTAAAGACTAAAGTATGGGAAATATAAGATACCCTAAAATGTGTAGTTGAAAAGGATGGGCATCAAATGATGCACCAACATGTGTGAAAATATGAGGATGGGCATCTGCATATGCCCCAACCTATGGGATATAGGTGAATAGGAGATAACCTCAAGATTGATAGGCTTAAGAATGATGTTAAAATCTGTGTAATTTGTGTTACAATAGGAACTATAACACTTAAGATTATTCCATGATATTTGGGAGGTGATATAAATTATGTTGAATGGTATCAATTAGGCTGATATAGTCTAGAGAAATAAAATTGACGTTGAATGATTCAACAAGGTTGACATAATATGATGAAGCATGACTATCATGGACTAAATCAACCAATTTGATACAATTAGATTATATATAAGGAATTATATCTATTAGTTTGATATAATCCATTGAAATAATTCTATAATGGACTATATTGGTAAGGTAAATGTAGATTATTGAAGTAAAATTGACTATTTTAGATGGATCAATATAATCTAATAAAGCAAACTAGTCTTGTGAAATATGACTAAAATGGACTATATTAACCTAGTTTATGTAGTCTAATGAAATAGTTTAAACTTTATTAGCACATTTTGGGCCATGGCCAATGTAGTTGACTATATATGAAATAATTTTATAGGCACAATTTGTGTCATGGTTGATGCAGTTGATTATATATGAATGAATTGTATTGGTACATTATGTGTCATAGCCAATGTAGTGTACTAAAGGTGTCTAAAACTAAATGGTATGGGCTAGTAGATATAGTCTGATAAAATTGATTATGGTAGATAGTAAGAAGAATTACAATTTTGAAAATTCATGTAATCTCAAGGATAAAAATCACCTATAATGTTTCATGTGGTAGGCATTTGAATTAGGTGTTCTTTTGATACATGCGACTTAAGAGGTCAAGGATTAAAAAATTTAACCCCCTGATTAAAGTTATTCATGTTAGCTATATTTTCCTCATTATTATAGGAAGGAAAATTGACTATGGTCTAAATAACATTAGAGGATGAGTTGGGATTAGGAGGTAATTTATGTTGATCATTAATTAGTTGTTGTTAAAATACTTTAAGATAGTATTTATAAATTTTTTGGGTGAGTTTCAAGATCAAAATGTGGACCAAGTAAGGAATAAAGAATGAATTGTTGAAGATCATGATAATTCTCATGAGAATGAACTATCATAGTATGCCACCAACAAAAAATATCAATATTTTACCATTTTGGATGAGGTTTGGAAGTGTCAAAGCTCTTGGATTTAGAGAGATGCATATTTTATTTGAGTTCATGAAGACTCAAGGGAGGGTGTGATGGGGTTGTATTACTTGTTTTGTAAGATCGCTCATTATGTTTTTGGTGAGGTTTTATTTGATATGAATTGGTATTAATGACATTGGTTGATAATTACCTATGATATGATTCAAATTGAATCATAAGGAAGACTTTCCTTTTTTATTAATCTAAGACCTCTTATAAAGTCTTAGGGGAAAACATCCTAATTTTGTATTGAAGAGTGGTAATAAAGAGTTTAAAAATAGTATCATCATGCACATTATGATCTATTTTATGATTTAAATAATTACATTATTTTATGAAAATATTAGTGGATTAATTATGAAAGTGCCTAGCATTGATGAAATTGCTAAGGTTATTTTTAAGAAGATCATTATGTTGGAATTACTTAACTAGGGCATTGCTTATTGTGTAATGGAATGTATATGAAGTTGGTTGTACCATTCTAGTGTATCTCTAGTAAATGTTTTGGATAGAAGTTTGGTATTATTAATGGTATTAGTGTGAACCCATTCCTTATATAGATTACCAAAGATTTAAATAAATATATCAATATCTTTAGTCCCATCATATGTGATAGTTAGATATATGTTTCCAATATATATGGACATAATGAAAGGAGACTAAGGTTCTTTATAAATATGTTGAAGCATTTTGTTATGTATATGAGGTTGAGGGAGTATATTCCCATTAGAATATCTAAGAGAATGAGGGATAAATTTTTTATTTGGTTGAGTCATGATGACTTGAGGTAGACTAGCAATTTTAAAAACTTTGTTTTTCATTTAGATCATTTGATTGCTAGTAGAAGATTTCATGAGGTTCATTTGTTGGTCAATTTGTGAAAGTACTTGTGTTGTTTATAAACATGGAGTATAATTAGAAGTATTAATATTTGAAGGTGGGGGATTACCAATATTAGTCTTAGGAGGAAGGTTACCAACATTAGTGTTGGTTGCCCTAACTATCATATAGGATGAAAGAAGATTTATTTAAACCATGTTATAATGCGTTATGTTATATTTTTTTTATTGGTGTAATAATATGATTGTAAACATTGGTTTGACAAGGTGAAACATAATGTGTTTTTTATACTATTGATGTGGATCTTTTGATGAGTTTATGACTTCTATGCATAGGATTAAATGTGGTATAAGGTGTATTTTACTCATTATTTTAGACTTGAATTTTAGGACATTCTAGATATAACATATGGTAGGGGTAGATATAGATATAGATTGAGAATATATAGAGTGTTTTTTGGCAAAATTTTATCATGGAGAGTTGTCTTCAATGGTGGACAAGACAAGAAGGAAGAAACAACACATGTAGGATCTAAATGGGTTGAGGTTGAAAATAAATATTTTAAGACATGACATCATGATACTAAATAAGTTTTAAAATTAATGATTAAATTTTGATTAAATATAATAGATGGCATCATCTAGGTCAATATGATTATTTATCTAATCTAGAAAATAGATTGTATTAGCCAAGCCAATGTAGTTACCTGAAACAAATAGATTGTGTTGAGTTGGTAGATACAATTTTAAAAATGTGCCACTAGTGATGTATGGTAAATAAGTAACTATATTGGCTATACATATGCAATTAAAAATACACAAAATGGTATTGGTTTGGATTATACCCATGGTAGATAGAGAAAATTATATCAAATTGGCCAATGTAGTTGGCTGAAAAAAAAACTAAGATAAAATTATATCACATTGGTTGAAATATTGAAGGTAATGGTGAGATTCACATTGGGTTAACCATAATTTATGAAATGGGCTAGGATTTAACTACAACTATCCTATATTTAAACATCTCTACTTAGATAAGGTAAATATAATAGATCCCAATGAGACCTAATGTTATGGTAGTGACTAATGGATTTGTAGACTTATCAAGAAGGAAAATTATATCATCAATATCAAAGGAAAGGGTTTAAAATAATTTAGACCTATGACATAAAAAAAGCCTTAAATATACCTATATGTAATTAATCTATATTTCAAACAATCAATTTAAGTAGTTGTGAAATTAAATTAAATTACATTAAAGGGGAAGGGTTAGAATAATAAAAAATGGTAGGGTGGCATGGCTGACAAATGAGAGGAAACCTAAAATGGATAAATGGAAACTCTATTCAATATTATAGTACACTATAATTATAGAGATAAACTATACAAGGATACACCCACATTGATTCAATAAGAAAGAAACAACATCTATCTACTAAATGAAATAAAGGAAATAACATAAGGTTAGAAATACTTACCTTGAAGTGGACCCACCGAGCCTCAATCTCTCTGTTGGAAAATGGTAATTTTCAAGAGATTTATTTGTTTTTTAAGACCTCAAATGGTTGATATAAGACATAATAATACTCAAAATGACTTTTCTTATTGAATCTCCAAGACTTTCACAAGATAAAATTCTTTCAAGACAAGATTATACCTATGACTCCTCCAAATGTCATGACATAGATGGATTGAAATAAGAATAGTTTTGGTTGTTGATATTTGGTATCACTCTTGGTTAGATTTTTTTTATCAGATATGTGTGTTTTCTTTCTAATTCCAAAATACATCCCACCAAGGTAGATATGATATCATTCATAGTAACATTAGTAGTAGGATTTTGGACATTCCTCATGGAAGGTTATGAATAAAGGGGGTGATAACCTATGATGAACTAGTTCATACATGATATTTCAAGGTGAAATACTTTGGTTTACTTAGGAAATATACATGTGGATTATATTATGTTATGAGGCTAGGTAGTAATTGTGGTGTAGCTAAGACCTCTTCTATAGTGGGAACCCCATCAATATATTGGTTAAATATTAATTTTCATTTAGCATTAGGAATGTTTATGTTGATTTGAGGTCTACTAAATATTCTCACAAATCCAAAAATTAGCCCACAAAATTTCAAGGATTTTGAAGTTATAATTCTCATTCTTCCAACATCAATCTATATACGTATACATTATATTCTAATAATTTTAATGAATTTGTGTACATGATTTTTAATATCCTACGTGGTAGTTATAGGAAAGGTTTATAGCCTATAAGATTGAATTATTAGCACCAACTCCCCAAAATAGCCATAATAGTTATATTCTTTGCCACATAAATAATCACTTCATCTTATAGAGGTTTTTTCCTTTGATACTTTTTGATTCTATCATATTAAAATCATGTATGATATCCAAACTTGACCTATTTGTTGATATAAATATTGTAAACTTAATGATTTCACATGTATATCTCCCAATAATATCATTAGGGTTACTTGTCATTGGTAAAGTTCATTAGTATTATCAAGGATCATTAAAGGGTTATAGGGTTTATGTATCCTATCTAATTTAGTGACCCTTTTATTAATATTTCCCAATAAATCTTAGCTAAAAAATAATTACACACCCATTACTTTAATTTTAACTTAATTAGATAAATACCTAATAATCATCCTATAATATGAATTCAATAATAACACTATGTGGAAGAAAATGAATTTGACATCATGCATCTACAAATACCAAAATAATATAATAATTCTAAAACTTAAAATGACAACTAAATATATTTTTTAGTATTTTTGGTAATATAAAATGCTTTAAAACATAACCATTTATCAAAGTATGTCATAGACTACCAATCAATTAGTAATAATCAAAACATTACAAATTCATGCATTGGCAAGTAAGATTAGATTTTCTCTTCTTCATGATTTGTAAATAGAAAATTAGTAAACCATATTAATTCACCATTGTCTCTACCATTTAATATAAACTTGTGATTAAGAGTGGCGATGAATAATATATTTAACATTATAGTGAACAACATATAAGACAGTAATAACTTCTAGTTCTAATAGATTAACATTTTTCTTAGTACTCAAAGAATCCTTTTTAATTTATAATAAAAACCCAAACTTCTAATCATATTCACACTTATTATTCAATCTCTATAATAGTATATAACATGATTCATGGAATGTTTCCTTCCCAAAATATCATTGACTATTATTTTTTGTTACACTTGAATTAATTACAAATTTTATTCTAGTCTTAGAATGCATTGGGAATTTGGCTAAATTTACACATGTCTATAAGTGTAAACAATAATTCAATAAAATCATAAACATTAGTGAACAATAATATAGTGGGAGTTTTATGAGGACTAAATCCACATATACATAAATTAATTTAACACTAACCTGAATACTTAGACACTATTGTTCTAATCAAATAATCACCTATTTTTGTTTATTCTCTTTGTGAGAGACAACTCATTCCCTAATTTCATGGTCATTTATATCAAGTCCTTGAATAGATAAATGAATTAAAAACCTAATTATTAATATCAATTAACTAATAAGTTTTACATAATTTCCAAAACATATAGTACTAAATAATTTATATCAACAACTAGTCAGAATTTATTCTAATAGGGTACCCTCTATTTTAGTTAGATATATCTAGAACAACTTAATTATTTCATGGATATAGATGAAACACCTTACTAAACATAATAATTTCATTATTATCACACACAAATGTAACTGATAACTCAAATATGAAGTTTGAATCACATTACTATAACCTTATCTTCACAAGTACCTTTAACATTTAATATTAGCAGAGTAAATCATTTAATATTCATTTTAACTTTAAACTATTAAAATGAAATAGTGAAAAAGAATAAATATTTAGGCATAAAATATAACCTAATTCTTTTTTTGTTTATTTATAATTAGGTCCTTGATTCATTAAAATAATCCTATAGTTAATAAATAGAGAGAGTATGCATCTACATGATCAAGAAGTGACAATAGTAGATATATTTATTCTTACTAAAAACCTTGATTAATCTAGTGCAAATAGTTTTCATGTAAGATTATTAACATAATAAGTAACTAATTCACATTTTCATTAATCACACATTTTCCAAATGAGAACTTAATTCAAAATATGAGTACAATAAATATAACAAATCAATAAACATAGATAGTTTATTCCACTATGGACTAACATACTTGAGAACTAATATTACAAAGGAAAAATATTAAGGTTAACATTATTTGAAGTAAACTAAAAAATATCCATATTTACTTAATTATCTGATCACCCAAACACCAAATAATAAATAAACTACAATAAAGATCCATATAATAACTTCAACATGAACTAGCCAATGTTGTAACTCAATAAAAACAAGTAAGAATAATAAATAATAAGGTAAATCAGTAAAAATCATAACCCTATGTAATTACATCTGCCACTAAATACTCATGTGTTATAATACTATGTTTCCAAATAGAAATAACAAGTTTACAAAGGTAAGTAGACACAAATTCTTATTTATAAATTGAGTGTTATAAGTGTCTCTACCAAAAAAATCACCTATTGAACCCATCAAGTGATTTCAACATAGGACCAAGTAGTTAAATAATTCTTAGATGCCTTATAGTATTTACTTTTGCATTATATAGTCAACTATTTTACATTGATTCTAATACACACATTCAAGAAATGTCTAATAAATGAATGCCAATTTTTTAGGATTATTTCCATATTATATTCAATATATTTAATAAGTACAACATGGTCACTTAAAAAAATCACTTATATCATGAATATTACATCAAAATTAATTCTCAACCAAGATACAAATTTTCATCCACAATTAAATAATTGATTAGTACCTCCAAGATCCATTGGCACAATCAAGTTATTTGGAGAAGAGAGAGAGAGAGAGAGAGAGAGAGAGAGAGAGAGAGAGAGAGAGAGAGAGAGAGAGAGAGAGAGAGAGAGAGAGAGAGAGAGAGAGAGAGAGAGAATCTATAACATAGTTCTTCTCAACATAAACAATAAAAATAATATGAAAGTTGAACCCATCCTTCTAGTGGCAGTGCTATACACCCCAACCATTTATTTAGGTTTGAAATAGATGGCTAGTCAAAATCATATAATCATAAAAATAAATGAGAAATAAGGGCTTAGAAAATAGATCCAATCCACCGTGGATATGGTTTCACACAACATCCATAATACATTACATAAAACTAGAAATAATGGTTAACAAAAACAAGATTCTAAATAAAATAATAATATTTTTTGAATTGAATGCTAAATCAAATAACAACAATTTCATAAATAGGATGTTAAATCAAATAGAAATCCTAACAAAATTAACATAATTTTATACATATATAAACCATATAAGGATGATATGTACTAAAATCAAGCATACCCATTAGGGTATAAATCCAACATTAAACAAACATGATAACATTCATTTCCATAAATACATAATGCCATGAAAACTATAATATATGGAAACATTGACAAGAGTAGTGGGTTAATTCTAGGAAGAATGGAAACCCCTCTTGAACCTACTCATACTTTTATTGTTTTTAATAAAATAATAGTATAATATTATGTATAGATACAATTGGAAATAAGAAATTAAAATAATCTACTTATAAAATGGAGTTGTTATCAACTGCCTCACCTCCTTCTCTTTATTATTGCACACTCTTTCTCCTTTTTTCTATCATGTGAGATCATTTTTCCACAGTCCTCCACTACCATTTCATCTATTCTATCTACATGGCCATTAACATAAAATTAATGCAAGCCATGTAGTGGGTCTTATAATAACCCCCACATTCTTCATGGGTGTGGCCAAGACACAACTCAAACCCTTTTTCTCCTCCTTACTTCTATAACTAATCACTTTGGAGTCAACATTGTGTTAAAACACTTTTAATTTATAACCAACACTTTTATTTCCATATAAAATCCCTAATAAAATTATTAGGTCAATCAACCAAGGTCAAATATCAATCAACCAAAAAAATGCAATGTGGTCAAATGACCTCTCCCACATTACCTTTTTATAAGTGAGCAAGAATTAATAAAAAATAGTAGTTAAGCCATTGTAATATAAATCAAACATAGATATTGTTTCATCATTAGGTCTTCAATAATTCCACAAGCCAAATACACAGTCAAAATGACTTATATACATAATATGACTTCAAATTATTCTTCTCACTCATGGAAACATGGAAGCAATACTCTTAAGCTTTCACAAAAATAGAAATACACCCATCTATGTGTATTTTATTTTAAAATGTCTAGTTATCATTTAATTTATAAACTTGAATATATTTCCAAAAATAAATAAATCAACATAGGTAAAACATGCATAATTCATTATATGCTAATGATGTCCTCATATCAAACATCAATAATGCATAGTATAACACTAGGCAAACACAATACAAAAAAACATAGAAAGATAATGGTAGATGATTACTAGATCTCATTACCTTACATTTTTATTCATTTATCTATATGAAGTTTCTATAGTTTTCCAATGAAGTATTCTAGGCCCAAACCTAGCTCACTCACCTGGTTGTTACCTATGATCACAAACTGATATCAATAGTACCAACTCGACAAAAATATAAACCAATTCAAATATTGAACTCAAGTGAAAGAAATTGTAATACAATCAAAATATCATAATAGATTATCATAAAGAAAATATTGACCAAATTTAATACCAAATGTCTCAATAACCTTTTTTTCATCCAAAATTACAATAATACACATTAATAATTGCATCCCTAGTTGGGATATGACATCCACACCCATAAAATTAGGCATAATATTGGGACATAATAATAAAGATGAGGATAGTGTTTCCTAAAAATATTTTCATCTTCCTCAGTGGCACTTTTCTCATTCACTTGGTTGTGTTAGACTAACATTTGTTGTATTTCCCTATTTCACAAGTTAATGCTATAATGGGCTAGGATCCTAATGGGGTATAGATGAATAATATCCTCATATTCCACATAAATATTAATCCAATCTAAAATATGAGATAGATCTAAAACATATTTCTTAATAATTCCACATGAAACACATCATGTATTCTATATAAAGAATGAGGAAGAACTAGTTAGTAGGAAACAAGATTGATATTTTACACAATGTAAAATAGACTAATAAAGCATGGAACTATTTTTGATGCCTTGCCAAACTTAATGAAACTTTTTTGAGGTTTTAATCTTAAGAATACCTTGTCTAACACCTCAAAATATCTTGGTGATATAATAAGATTAATATAACTTTTCTAATAACCAGAAGCAACTTTTAGCCTTTAATGAATCAAATCTAGTTTCTAGTCATACTCTTGAAAAGTCTTGAGACTTGAAAATACATGATTTTACAAACCATCCCATCCAAGGGGATATATAAACTTTCATCCATATAATAATTCAAAATGTGTAATTTTAATAACATAATGATAAGTATTATCTAATGAAAATTCAACCAAATAGACATAATATTCCTCTTTATAATATTGGTCCATCACATACGTCCTTAACATATCTTGTACTAATTTATTTAGTCTTTTAGTTTGGCCATCCATTTATGAATGACAAGCTAAACTGAAGTTTAATTTTTTTCCAAAATCAATAGTCAAGGTTTTCTATAACAAGGAAGTAAACAACTTATCTCTATTTGATATAATCACTTATAAAACACCATAAATGTGAATAGTCTACTTCAAATTTTTTTTAGCAAGGGTTTGAGAATCATTGACAAGATTTTATACATTAAAGTGAAAAAATTTAATTATCTTATCAATTATAACTATAATTGTATCATGTCAACATTGAGATTCAAGCAATCCTAAGATGAAGTATATAGAAATTACTTCCCATTTTATTTCTAGAATAACATGAGGATACAACAAACCACCTGGATGGAAATGTTCAACCTTGAAATTTTGACACTTCATATATTTTTATACAAAATTTATAAACTAATATTTTATCCAAACCAAAACTAAAAACATATCTTACATGTCATTTTTGTGACACCTGTGAGTAAAATGAGGTGTAGTATGCACTTCTTCCATAACTTTTCCCTCAACTTTATATAATTAAGAACATAGATTCTACCTTTGTGTTTTAGATGTCCATCTGAGTTGAATGAAAAATTACCAACATCTCTTATCACAATTTCGCTAGCAAAATCATCACACTTTTTTATACATTAAGAGTCTGATAATTATTGATTTTAAATATAGTTTCTAAAGTTTAACCTCAAAATAGAAAAGGTAGCAAGATAAGTTCTTATACTAATATAATTAATTACTCTATTTTCCTTAAATTTGACATATATAATATAAATATCAAAATTGATGATAAATTTTAACAATATACACAACCTCACATTTAATCCTCTTGAGTATACAAATATACCAGGCTCTGATGGTCAAAATTATTTCCCTAGAAAAAGGTGCTTCCATTGCTTGAATTTGTGAACCACTAATGTTAGTTCAAGATCATGAGTTAGATATATAAAAAAAAAAACCCACCTCATAGTCAACCACCTTACTATCTTGGGTCAAAACAACCCTAATGCCAACTTTACTAGCATCAACCAAGATTTTGATGTTTCCATATGGATCCAAAATAACAAGGATAAGATGAAAAGTTAATAGTTTTTTCACTTTTTATAAATATATTTTACACTAAGGAGTCCACCCAAACTTATTTCCTTTCTTTTAAAAATAATTAATAGGGTTAGAAACCATTCAAAAGCTCATAACAAACCTCTGATAGTAACCAACCAATCTCATGAAATTATGCACTTAATGCACATTTTAAGGAGTAGACCATTCACCAATAGTTATAATTTTTTAAAGATCAACTACAAGACCTTATTTTGAAATCACATTCCCTAAATAGTGAATCTTAGTTTGTTACA
Organism: Torreya grandis; assembly: GCA_037957365.1. Classification (NCBI taxonomy): domain Eukaryota; kingdom Viridiplantae; phylum Streptophyta; class Pinopsida; order Cupressales; family Taxaceae; genus Torreya; species Torreya grandis. The sequence continues at coordinate 1,067,737 of JARHVA010001048.1, forward strand.
AATAGCAATTAGAAAATTTACTATAAAACTTATGTTTCATTAACCTTTTCCTTATTAAGCATAGGTGTCATTCATATTTTACTTAAATTTTAGAGTAAATTAGAATATAATCTAAAAATATGAGCACAAATTTATGTAATAAAATCTTGAATATACTATTCATTAAATTCATAAAATTAGTAGGTGTGTGTATGCATGTGAATAACACATGCTAAACTATCCATTTGAATTCAAAAGGTCTAGCTAAAATAGCTGATATAATGGAAGATGATGTGTATCCTAAATGAAATAGGATAAGTCTAGACCGAATGATAAAGGAAAGGGAATATATAAGGCTCATATTTTAAGGTTATTCACTTGGTGGGGATAAATGCAGAAGGGTCCTACTAAAGGGACTATAGGCCTAAATTATTTATCTAAAGATTCAAGATTGATAAGGATGAGATTTGAATTATGTGTGGATTGAAAGTCCTAAAATTTAATATTGAAATTGATGTCACTTTGAACTACACTTGCTAGAATAGGAGTAGGCACTTTGGGAAATGGACCAGAACTATGAGGATAAAGAGGCTCAACTAGTGTCATCCAATGGTAGAGAGATATTACATAGTAATGAATAAGCATATAACTTGTATTGAGTGTGTTTTAAATTATGTTATTATTTTTATAAATTTATGATCAAATATTTTTCTTGAACTAATATTGTCAAGGCTTTTTTTTTGAATTATTTTGGTGCTTGCACTCATCTTGGCAAGGCTTTATTTGGGGATTTTTTTTACTTGTGCACATTTTGACAAGGTTTTTAAAAATAATTTGAACCTAAATTGAATATTGAAATTAAAGTATGAAAATAAAATAATTAAAAACTACTAAAATTAAATAGATATAAGTGATTCTTTTTATTTTTTTCTTTAGTTTTTAGATACGTGCAATACTAACAAACTAAATCTAGTCTAGAAAATGCAAGTGTCTATTTCTAAGTTTTCTAGGTTAAAACTAAATGAAATTATTTTTTGTGTTTTTATATTTTAGATGAATGGATATATTGTGAAAATTATGGGTTCCTAACATGAAATTAAATGCAAAATAAAATCTACATCCTAAGCAATAATACTACAAAGTATCTAGGTGTTATCATTATAAATGTAAACTAGACTAAGTTTTGGTATTTCTTGGTGGATGCGAACTAGGTTTGAATGATTTATTATGAATAAAGTAAATATTTAAATTATTATTTTATAAATTAGTGAGCTAAAAACATCATTTTTAATTTACTAAAATAAAGAGAATTAAGAGTAAAACAATAAATATTGATTACCTAAGTTTGACTAGGGTTTCCCACTTGATAGTGCACTTGTTTGTGTGTGAATAAGAGTTTGTTTTGAAGCAAAAAATTATTTTAATTATATATGAAAGTGTTTTATATATTTTATAATATTCACCTATGGTTTATATGCAAGTTTGTGTTATGAAAGGATCCATTGAATGGCTATAAATAGTAAATAAAACTAACTACTATTTTTTGTGTAAAGATGGGAGAGAGAATAATTATTTTTCATATCAAATTTTCCTTTTTAAAATTAAATATTTAAACTAATACAAGAAATAAAACTAATATACTATATTCTACTAGTAAAAATGAAACTCCCAACTTAATCAAGGTGTAGGTTCACTAAAATCAAGAGTAATATTTATGATGTGGTCTTCAATATACCAACTTATTCACTCAACAAATGATTATAGGAAATATATGATTGGAAGGATGATCAAATAAAAATTAAAAAAAAGGGTAAGACAAAGGAGAAATAACTCTAAAAAAAGAATAAGTGACTATGGCTAGATAGTGCACTTAATGTAAAGATCTAGTTGTAATGATAATGACTTCCTTTGCTTAAAATTATGTAGTTCAACATGAAAAAACAAATGTAGAGATTAAAAATAATGGTAGAAATCTGTATCTATGAAAATATTAAACACTCTAGGATCCAATGTAATTTTTTTGATATTAAATCTAACCAAAAATGGCCTTAAGTAGAAAGAGTTGGGATCTTTCATAGAGGATTTAAACTAAATCCAACTAAGAGTTTAACTTGAGATGAAATATAAATGACTAAAAATAGAAGAGGGAGTGAATTGGGCCTAATTTGAGATGAACAAAAGGTGATAAAATTTATAAATTAAAACACAAATCATGTAAAACATGTTAAGAAATGATTCACATGATATAAAATTAGAATGTAAACAAGTGATATAATCAGCCCTATTTGTATGGAGCATGATAAAACCACCCTATATAGTGACACAACCACCCTATAGTAAAAAAAAGGGTTATAAAAAATGAGGGACTTGAATTTTAGATATAACCCACTTGAATTTAAATTAGGATATCACTACATCATCATTAAACATTATATTAGACATGTTGCACCATGTAATTTTTAGGTTCATACATATTGCTTCATTAGGAGGATACCTTGTCATGAATTTATGAGGGTGTGGTCCCAATTAATATAATATGAAATGGAAATATTAATTTACAAGCTCTTACCTTACCTAAGTGGTGGAAATGAAGCTAGTCAAGACTTCACACAACCCGTGAGAAGAAAATAAGAATCAAGTGCAATGTAATGGAAAAGTGGAAAGTAGACTACATAATTGAAACATTGAAAATAATACATACCATACATTTAGAAAAGATCATACTACCTAAAATATACCATATAGGGGACTAAATATGGCACCAATTCATCATGTACCTACAAAACTATAAAACATTTTACAAAAGATATAAATGTCATTAAAATGTTAGCCTTGCAACATGTATCATAAAATCTAACAATAAGATGATTCATAAACATGAGAATATGCATCAATAAAATAATGTGGAATTTTATTAAATTTTTAAACTAAAATAGCTAGATTGTTGGCCTATTTATCAAAAGACTTGCTAAAATGGATTCATTTGTGTAAATAAACTTTGTGAGAATATGAGCTTTAGATTGCTTGTGAAGGTTTGAGTGAGAAAATGGTTAAAGTAATGAGTACAAGATTAGGATTATAAACATACCAATGACATGTGGAGTAGGGCATGGTTAGGTATGTTTTTATTGGTTTTGTGTTTTTCCCTAATTTAGGAAAATTCATCTCAAACAATTTTATATTTGTTAATTCTTGAAATAAATCACAAAATGAATTAAGGGACTAGGTAGACCAGGGATTAGTTTTTGCTTGATGTAGGGCCACATATCAAGATAGGTAAGCATAAGATGTTTTTTCCACATCCTATCCCACATATGTGTAAATAACACACCCATATGGATGTATAACTAGATTAGAGTCTTGAATGAAGATTTTATAGGAGGTGACTGAAGCAATAGGAGGCTAAGATCTTAGGGCCATTGTTGAGCATGTGTACACATACATACACTCTTTTTTTATTTTTTATTTTTTGATTTTTGAGATGTTTGACTCACTTACCCTCTATGGAGGTGAACTATATTTATACATGATTTTAAAAACTTGATGGTATTATGATATATATGGAAATGTTATGGTTTTCCTTTTAGTGACTAGTCATTCATGTGTTAGGTCTTTTAATTTCCATGTTTATTTCTTAGTTTATGCACTCTAAATTAATAGGCATGTGATGATATATCATATATCCCTATGCTTTTAATAAAATGCTATGGAATATTATTATATATGTGGGAATAAATTGTATGCAAATGATGTATTTTTTAATCACATGCATGAAATTGTGAAGGCATTAACAGTTGTTTTTCAAGTGATGACCCATTTATTTTGTTTAAACAATATATGACTTTTAATTTGTAGTAAGGATTGAAAATAAAAAGAAAATATATGTGAGATGATAAAGAATGAAAACCATAAATCAAAATTTCATAGGAAAAATGAAGATGACCTAATCCTTATGAGCAAAGGAGAACAATGTACTTCTTACTAGACTTACAAAATACTAACTTCATTCGTTTCATCTAGAGGTAACTATTCCTAATAGAATAAATAAATGGGATAAAGTTACCATTTTTAGGATAGGATGTCATCAATATTTTTAAATATATTTTTAATTTAACACTTTTTGATTTAATAATGATTTTGCATTTAGATTTTACTTCTCTTTGTGACCCCCTACATTCAATCTCATGTGACTAGGAAGATGCATGGGGTCATCACCAAAGGCTATATGTAGGAAAGTAAGGGCATACCTACCCAATTCAAACCCCACATAACTATCACGATATGAGGTATCATCACTAAAGGTTACCAAAGGGTGAGAGATGTAAGATTTGAATTTTGTATTTGCATAAGATTTTGATTGTCATAGAAGTGTATACTTTTTTATGTACGAAGCCTTTACCCCTAAATCTTGGCCCCATGCAACTAGTAAATTATAAAGGCTCATCATTGATGACCAAAATAGGTGAGTAAAGTTTACCTAATTTTTTATCACATCGTAAGAGGATATTTTACCATGGACAAGCTTCTAGATTAGACTGTAGGCTAGCATTTTCTAAGTTTTGCAATAAGATGTAGGTAAAATATATGTACTATGATCATAAGAACTAAGGAAAAAATAATGTAATGTTGATTTTGAAAATGTTTTCTATGGTATAATAGGTTAGTGTGAAAATAAAATGATATGATATGTCACATTTTGAAAGTTTCATGTTATGTGAATCAACAACTAAATAATCACCAAACATGACATCTGATATAGAAACATTTTATGTGAATATGCAATTCAATAAGGGAAATATAATATGCAAGTACTAGATATAGAAACATTTTAGGTGAAAATTGTTCATAGACTCATCAAAATCCTTTCCCTGTAGATTTCATAACTAATAGGCTCCATGTTTGAAGTCTTCCATCACTAGGTAAGGGTCTGACTAGTTTGGCCTAAATTTTTGACCTTCTCCTTTCCTTTTGTCAATTTGAATCTCAAATATAAGGATAAGTTCTCTTACATTAATTTGGAGATCATGATAATAATTATGGAACTCATAATACTATTGGTGGCATGATCAACTTTGGTTTCTTGACTATGGTATTTGGTTATAAGAAGATAGACACTTATAGGAACTCGAACCCCATTTATCAAGATCCCATTTTGGTGTCGAAAGTATTATAAAATAGTCTTGCAGTCTATATGAATGATGATAAGACATGAATAATTTTTCATCTTCTATTCCCCAATTGAATAATGTCTATAATGATTTATTGATAAGTATTCTAGTGATTATTTCCCCTATAAGGGGAAGAGGATGTCTAGGTTTAGGAGTATACAAGTAATCATAGGGATCAATGTTGATTTTGATGGTTATTATTATTAAGGTACAAATCATTCTCTCAAGTGAAAGCATGGCTAGGGGAGGATAAATGGTTTTTTTATCTATCCCAAAGTCTAAAATACAACTTAATTTACTACCTCCCCCTACATGATAGGACATTATGAGATTATGTTGAGTATATATGGATCATCAGACTCTTTTGGGGGTCTATCCTCATGCCCCCAGATTTATATCATGCCAATATGGATGTTTTTAATATTATGGTTAAGAGTTTCTAAGCTAAAAGGTGTGTGAGGAATATAGGGCATGACCTTATAGGTATCAAAAGGAAATTGGATTGGTTTATCTATTTCAAAGATACTTATACTATTAGTTGCATACCTAGTTAAGGTAGCTGACACTATCATGGTATTTTATTCACTTACTATTTTCATTGTTTGGAATCCTCTTTCGTTAGGTTTTTCATGTGATGAAGGCTTAATAACTTTGGTACCCCTCTTTGAGATAAATAATTTGGCTGCTAGGGGGTTTGTCTTCAACCAACCATAGGATATTTACCACACCATTGGTGGGAAAGTGATAATCAATGTGTCACCCTAGTTCTTTGTGCATGGTAATTTGAATGGAATAAAAGGGCTTAGGATCTCATTGAGTGATGAATACCTTCCCTAAGTGGAGGAACCTAATTTATTGGAACATGGAAGAATGGATTGCCTTCATCTTATGGATCCAAGATATACCCAAGATCATGCTATAATTTTTATCTCTATTAACCACATAGAATTTTACCAACATGGTCTTCGATCTAAAGTTAATAGAAGCATGATGATCCATATTAAAGTATACTTGAAGCTATCATAACCTCAAAAAGTGTTTTTGGTAATAGATAAATTAGTTTCTTTATACCTAAGTTAATGAATAAATGATAAGGGGATTATGTTTATAGCTACCCCATCATTAACCATTACTCATTTTACATGGTTGTTATACATCCACACTTACAAATACAAGACTTAATCTCCCCTTTTGGCCATTTTTATATATGGGGGTAGGATATATAAATAAAAAATTAACTAGCATCTCTCAAATTTAGTTTGGGTGGGAAATATCTAAATCAACAAGATTTATTTGAGTCTATGGTGTACATCTACTACTAGTTAGATGACCTAATCCCAAGGTATTGTGTAATGTCAAATGATGGGATAGAGAGTTATTTATGAGGTCTAGGAAAGATATGTGGAAAAATGTGTTTTTGAAATTAGAAATTATATTAGAGTTACCTACAAGTTTGGAAGTGATGTTAGTATCCAATACATTTATCATGTGATGGGTTGTGGTTTTATACTCCATAGTGTAATTAATAGTGTTCACATCTTCCTTAGTTTTAATTTCCATGAATCCTGTCATGCCATTTTTTATTTGTGATCTCAGTTGGGGATCCTTATGGGGTTGATTGTGTTGGAGTTATAATCCTTAGATTCATGATTGCCAATTAGTGGGGGTGGTTTACTTGATTACCTTGTGATTTTTTTCGGAAAGTACATTATTGATGGTCTAGAAAGGGGTTTTGGTATATTCCCAAGTTAATATTCTGAGGTGTTAAAGGACTAATTAATTGGGCTTGAGGGTTTACATTAGAATTCTATAAGAACATGTATATAAATTCTTATTGTTAGTCCTTAGGGAAATTTTAAGTGAAATTATTGTATTCCCTATATGCTTGAGTATCGTGTCTAATGGCCATATGAAAAATATAATATATATTAGGATCATAGTCTTGAGGCCTTTAATGTTGGCCATGTTGATAGAACCCTTGATAGTTTTTGTTATAATAGAAGCATTGATTTTGATTAGGATCAATGTTTTGGAACTAAGTTTCAAATTTTCTTTAGTTGTGGTTTTACAATTGGGTGTGACAAGGAGGATGGAAATTAAATTTAACCATATGAATGGTATGTGGAGGTTTTTGACTCTTCACACCTATGTTATTATTATTATTATCATTAATATTATTATTCATAGGCTAAGGTGGATTAATTTTAACCAAATTCACCATATTATTTTGATTTATGACACCATTTTTGGTGGCATTATGATTCCTATAAAAAATATTAGGACCTTGATTATTCGAGTTGTTTTGGTTTGAGTTTTGATACCCTCCATTATTTTAGTTTGGGATAAATATTTTTCCATTAGTCCCATAGGTTTTGAAGACATTGTAAATGGATGATTAATTGATTTTGAGGGTAATTTTAAGTGCTTCTTCATATGAATGATAGGGGATTTTTTGCACATCTTCTCTCATATCCTTGTTTAGGGAGTGAAAGAAGAGATAATATAGATCCCTTTGGTCTATGTGTAGTTCACTAGTAGATGAGTATAAAACTTATCACCATCTTCTAATGAAATAGGTATTTGATTCATCATGTTCTTTATTGATGTTAAATAATTCTCGTATGTCAATCTTTAGGAGTTCTTTCATATCAAAGGCTTTGATGATCTCATCAATGAGTTGTTGAAAAGAATGTATAGACCCATCAGGAAGGCAATAATATCAATTAAGGGCTATTACTTTAAGGGTATTTGGGATTTTTTTTACAACTATCTGATCCTAAGGTAAGAGTTATAAAATATAAATAGCATATTCCTTGACATATGCATTAGGATCTCTCCCCCCTTTAATTTGGGTAGGTAAAGTAGGGAAGTGGTAAAAGAAATCCTCATATATTATGATTGAGGGGTTATTTCAAGTACTTAACATATGTACCCATGTCATTGAAGTCTATTAAAGATGCATCATAATAATATTTAATGAGTGGGTTTGTATATGGGTGACTCGCATAGATGTTGTTGGAAAACTAAGGCATTTGATAAGGTTGTGAAGAATAGGCTAGGAAATAGTTATCTAGTTGAGTGGATTTAGATAATATATAATAATAAGGAAGAGTTATAGAAAATATGGGATAATTATTTTTGGGGGAGGATTAAAAATGGGTATCATATAACTCATAAGTGTGTATGAAGGGGGAACATACATGGGTGGCACATAAATTGAAGGGATATAGGGTGGTAGATTGTTGGCCACCATATTATGTTGAGGAACATAGGTGTAAACAATTCTCATATGATTTTGAGGTGGAAGTTGGTAGTATGGAATAATATTATAAGTAGGGGGATTGGGGACACCATGAGTAAAGATGTCCCTAGATATTAGTTTGAGTCATGATTGATAAGAGGTGGGTTAAATGGATACATCAACAATTGGTAAGTTATTTCTAGGGTATGAATAAGAAGTGAATAGCCTTGATTAGATGGATTTTTGGCCATCCCTTGATTTATAAAGGTTTGGTTACTCTTTAAATCATGAAAATGACCTACTAAGGTTGAGATGAGTTCATTCTGGGAATAAGAAATGGTGGTTCTAGTGACCTCATTGGTAGTAACTATAGGAGGTATTATTTGATGAACAAAAATAGATTTATTAGGGTTAAAGGACCCTAAAAGAGATGTTGGGTATTGCCCCTATGGGTTGGAAATGTTTTTATTAGTGGGAGGAAGATGTAAAGGGTTTATAGTCTACTTAGCCTATCTTTCAAATTATAGATTCTATCAAAGTATTGGTCATGTTTTGCTATACTTTAGGAATATAGGATTTATAGGATAATTTATGGTTTTGTTAAAATATGAGTGTTGGTCCCACTTTCACTAGTAAAGTACATGTTTTTAGAGTCAGGCTGATTACTAGAGGCTTTTGATGGATCTTATATCTTATTGATTACTATTCCTAATCTAGTTTGTGAGTTTAAAGGATGATTTTGATATTGGGAGTCCACATTTTGTGGAGAAGTGTTGTTATTCCAAATATTAAGGGAGGATTTTCCACCTAGGTTAAGACTCCTCCTATAGGTTTTTAAGTCAAATTTTCTCTCAAATATGTCTTGACTAGACATATTAAAGGAGTATATAATACTATCAAAATATGAATGAAATTAAAAATTGGAGAGAAGAGAGAAAATATGGATAAATAAAAGGATATAACTTTCACATTGGGTTCACCAATTTTTATGCACACAAATAAAACATGCTAAACTATGTACTTAACTTCTTAAAGTCTAGCTAAGACAACCCACATAATAGAAGATGATGGGTACCCTGAATGAAATAGGACAAGGATAAACCCGAGGTCAAAGGAAATGGAATATGAAAGGCTTATATTTGAAGGTTATTTACTTGGATAGGAAGAATGTGGAGGGGTCCTACTAAAGGGACTACATGCCTAAATTGTTTTTCTAAGGATTTAAGATGGCTAAGGATGAGATTAAAACAATGTGTGGAGTAAAATACCTAAAGCCTAAGATTATAATTGATTTAAATCTAAAGGGAACCTACTATAACATGAGTAGGCATTCAAGGAAATGTAATAGCATTATGAGGATAAAGAGGCTCAATGAGTGTCATCTAATGGTAGAGAGATATTTTGATAATAATGAATAAGTGTATAGTTTGCATTGATTATGTTGTAAAGTATATGATTGTTATTTTCAATGTGTGAGCAAGGATTTTTATTTCACTTGTCTTGGAAAGGATTTTATTTTTGAAATTTTTTGGTGCTTGCACTCATCTTGGCAAGGCTTTCTTTGGGAATTGTTTTTGTAATTGTACACATTTTGACAAGGTTTTTACAAATAAATTGAAACTAAATTGATCGATGAAATGAAATTATAGAAATAAAATAATTAAAAAATATTAAAATAAAAGAGATAGGTGATATCCTTTTATTGAGTTTTTGGATGCATGTAGTACTGAAAACCAAAATCTAGTCTAACAAATGCAAGTGTTGATTTCTAAATTTTTTAGGTGCAAACTAAATGAAATTATTTATTTATATTTTCATATTTTAGATTAATGGATATATTGTGAAAAAAATATTTTATAACATGTAATTAAATGCAAAATAAAATCTAAATCCTAAATAGTAGTACTACAAAGTATTTAGGATTTATATTTATAAATGCAAGCTAGACCGCATTTTAGTATTTCTTGGTGGATGTACACTAGGCTTGAATGATTTTTTATGAATAAATTAAATATTTGAATTATTATTTTATGAATTATTAAGCTAAAAAACATTTTTAATTTAAAAAAACAAAGAGAATCAGGAAAAAAAATACCTATTGAATACCTATGTTTGATTAAGGTTTTCCACTTACTAGTGTGTTTATTTATGTGTGAACAAGAGTTTGTTTTGAAAATAACAATTTATTATGATTATAGATTAAAGTGTTTGATATATTTTATAACATTCACTTAGGTTTTATATGAAAATTTATGTTATGAAAATATATATTGAATGGCTACAAACAGTAAATAAAGCTAACTAATGTTTTTTACAAAGATGGGAGAGAGAATAATTATTTTTGATATCAAATTAATTTTTTTAATATTAAATATTTAAACTAATACAATAAATGAAACTAATACACTCTATTATACTAAGTAAAATAAATAAATCTAAACTAGAAACTCCCAAATTGATCAAGGTGTAGATCAACTAAAAGTAAGAGTAATATTTGTGATATCATCCTCAACATGCTAGTTCTTTCAATCAAAAAATTATTGTAGGAACTCATTAACTAGAAGTATGATCAAATAATAGTAATAAAATTGGGGAAGGTAAGGTTGACATAAATCTAAATAAAAGAGTAGCTAACTATGGTGGGCTAGTACACTGAATGCAAAGATCTAGTTGTAAAGACAATGACTTCCCTTGAAAATATGTAGTCAGACATGAAAAAAACAAAGTCAAAGCTTAAAAAAATGGTATTAGTTTGTGGCTATGAAAATATTCAAAACTCCATTCTCTAATGTAAATTTTTAGATCTAAAATCATGCTAAAAAGTCCTTATAGAAAAAGTTAAGAGCTTGCATGGAGAATTTAAACTAAGTCCAACAAGAATTTCAACTTGAGAGGAACTATAAATGACTAAAAATAGGAGTGATTTGGGATTGATTGGAGGTGAACACAAGGATTTAAAATTGATAAACATGACATAAATCATGCAAAATGTGTTAAAGAATGATTCACATGAGTTAAAATTAGAAGGTGGAAAAATAGTGATGGAACTGCCCCTATTTTTAAGGGTAAGTTACATAACCTCTAGTCTTGGTGACACAATAACCATATATAGTGACATAACCACCATATATTAATATAAAACCACTATATATATGATGGTTCCATTAGGGTGATTTACAAAATTATCATGGTAGTTCTATCATTTTACAAGTAATTATGTAATAGACCAAGGTGGTTTCATCACTAAGAAGGCCAGTTTAATCCTTAATAAAAATATAAAATAATTATTATAAATTTTATAAGTAAAAAAAAGGATTGGGAGAAATTAGGGACTATAATTTTATAAATAACCCATTTGAGCATAAATTAGGAGATCACTGCATCATTATTATACATTGTACTATACATGTCATATCATGTAATTTTTAGGTGCATACAGGGTTTTCATTAAATGAAAAAGGTATAAAAATGAACTCATAACATCCATACCTCATTTTTAAATCTTCCTTATGTATGTATTAATCCTTAATGTGGAATTGGTGATACCCAATCAAACATCTATTTTACAAAACACAATATAACCCTTCATTTGATAAAAAATATCATCTATTCTAGGAATGGGATACTTGTTCTTGATATTGACTTTTCCAGCATGTAGTAATCAATAAAGAGTCTCAAGACCATCCTTATTCTTGATTAATTCAATATGGGCTCCCTAAGGTGATACAATTGGCCTAATCAACCCCTTTTCCATCAGATCTTATCACTACACTTTTAGCTCTCACAAGTACATCACATTCATCTTATATGGGGTCTTAGATATAGGTGAAGACCTAGGTATGATGTCGATATATAAATCAAATGTTATTTTAGGATGCAAACTTATAGGTTTTTTTTATAAATATGTCCTTGAATTCTCTCAATACATGATAATATTGTAGAGTGGGTTCACTTTCCATCAAAAATTTGCTTAGCTATAAAAAATAAAGTTTTTAACCTTTTTGTAATATAAGTCTAAAATAATATTCTTATTTATAGGCCTCATGACACTTTAAATCTCTAGAAGATTATTTAAATCATCAAGGCATTGAACTCTCTTTCTTTAATATTGAGTATTTACTTGATTCTATTACAACTAATCCATACCTAAAATTAGACCATAAGGCCCTAATAGTGTCAAAAATAGGATTACTTGAGTCTTGAGGACTCCAAGATGTAATTATGTTTGCTCTAAGCATTCTAAAAACAACCACTCTTTTCCCTATCCCAAAATCTACCTCCAATCCTTATATTAACCTAGAGTATGTATTTTTTTAATTAATATCAATTTTAGGTAAAATAAAAATATCATTTGTACCAAAGTTAATTAAAATAACCAATGAAAAAATAGAAATTATGCCTATAATATAAATTTGATTAGATTATAAGTATGCATTTTTATTATTAGCATTATCATACACAAATTTATTTTTTGGTTGATTTCCTTGTAGTTAAGGAAAATCCTTTTGATAATGATTATTCCTAACATTACATAGTATTTCATGGGGAAAAGGTACAGTATTAGATCTTATGTCTAGGCCATGAAAGTTTCCTTGATACTAATTATGGTTCCCATTATTTTTATTTTTATTTTTTTGAAGTTTGGAACCTTGATTTACATTCTAAAATTTTCTAGAGTTGTTATTTTTCAAAAATCCCTTCTTTTGATTAGATTTATTAAAGTTTTTGCTTACTACTACAATAGTTGTCTTAGACTTAGATGGTAATATGTTGTTTTAGTATTCTTGCTTTTCATTTTGGAGAGAGTTTTATTTTTATTTAACATGATGCAAATATTAAATTACATTAGATAGGTTGTGAGGGTTTTTAATGTTTACTTTATGCATCAATACCTCACAAAATCCTACCTAAAACTTATCTACCTTTGTTTGTTCATCATGAATGTAATTTACATAATGCAAGAGGCTGAGAAACTTGTTCTCATACTCCAAAATATTCATAGTTCCTTGTTTCAGAAACAAGAAATCTATAATATTTTTCTAATTGAAGTTTATACTTAGATATATCATCCTAAATTTACTCTAAAAGGAATCCCAAAAAAGATGCATTGGGTCATAACCCTTGAGAGCACACAATTGATTCTACCAAAATGTAGCATCATGTACTAATTGGTAGACTCCTATATGTGCCTTGATATTGGATCCCATATTATGTAGGGTGAACTATTTTTTTAGACTCACCAACCATGCCTCAATAGATTCTCATGATTCTCCATAAAAATATTTAGGAGGTAGGATTTTTTTAACCTTCTTAATTATGTGATATAAAACATCATGTTGTTTTGGGTTTTCAACCCTTTACTCACCCTATTGTACCTCTTCATGGTCATCCCATTCTTAAATGTTTTATAGTTTGACAAACCTTTGGACATATGCTTCCATATAGACTTATATGTAAGGAAGCATACCTAAAATGTCATTCAAGATCATATTATTACTAGATTGATCATCATTGGAATTACCACTAACATTATTATTACCATTATCATTATTATTGACATGATACTTTACATCATTTCTAAATTGGCCATGATTTTTGATAATGTTGTTATTAACATTTTTATTGATTCTATTGGCTCATGTTCTTACCATATTGAGAAACACAAAAACATATTTAGTCTATTTATGCTTAGAGTTCCTTAGAGTATAATTAGGCTCTGATACCACTCTCACAACCCCAAAAAAAAAAAAAAAAAAACATTTCTTTGGAATTTTAAGGTTATGAATCTGTAATATACCTAGGGAGGGGTAGTTTAGTATCATAAATAATAGAATAGTGAATAGTAAGGAATAGTAAGTATTAATTTTTTAATTCCACATGCATAAGAATGAGGAGTTGGGTATATTAGAATAGTATAAATATAGGGTCATATGCTATTGTAATACATATAAGCAAATATCAATTCAATTATAGTGTTACTTTGATAAGGAGGTAGCCCTCTCAAAGTGGTAAACAATTTAGAGTGATTCCTACGATAAAAGGATTAAAATATTAATATATTTAGTATTTGTGTGTATTTTATGTATATGAGATAATATGTTCCTAACATGTGGTATCAAAGCTCTTTCCAGGGTCATTTCCATACAATTTTTAGTAAGAAGTTGTGAAAGTAGGGGTTTGTAGTTTTGTTCACTATATTCTCACATTAACTTCAAGATCCTAGTGATCATAAAGTGGATAAAAATTGTGTTGGAGGGAAAATTCTTTAGGAATATGTTTTTGAGAGTAAAAGTTGTTAGAATTTTAGAGGTATTGTGGTGAGTTTTTTTTATTATAGGCACATTTTGGAGTTTCATGGAGCAAGTATAAGCTATCCATTACATCTTGGGGGTTTTAAAAATTAATATCTACATATTTATTTATTTTCAAAAGTGTAAATATGAATTCAAAATAAAAATCCATATTTTCATTTTTAGCCCTCAACATTATGACTATTCATCTTCACACTACTCTCAAATGATAAGGAATTGTGAAAAATAATTTCTAGGTTTTGTGTGCCTCACTCCCAAATTTATATAACTCTTTGAATTTTTGTATTTTATTTAGTATTATGAAAGTTATCAAAATTTTAGTAACTTATACTATTATAATACTAATAAAAATGATTGTTCTTCTACATGTTACTCTCAAACAAGAAATGACTTCAGTAAAAGTTTTCTACGTTTTATGTGCATTTATTCCATCTATATAGAATAATTTTTAGTTTTTGATTTCATTAAGTATTAAAAAATATATCATGGTTTTAGTAACTATTGTTAAGAAAATAAAAATTTCATGTAATTCTTCACCTACTATAATGGAGGATGTGTGTTCCACTTTAGCTAATATTTTGTAGAAATTCAGCAAGCTCACACATGATATGCATATTGGTTTTGATCAAATTGAGCTTTCCTCATATATTATATAAAATATGATTAGGAAATAGTTACATGACTCCATTGGGGTGATAACTATATAAAATGGCATGAGGATTTATTTCCACTTGTCAAGGAATCTAAAGTAGAAATCACTACATGTTTGGATTTAGAGGATACTAGCAACAAACGTTATATTTAATTTCATAACTTGGTGGAAAATGATTTATTTAGTATTATCTTCATAGGATATTCCATATATAAAATAAAATTATTCAATCCAAGACTTAGATATTCAATGCCCTAAAATTCAAATTCCACTCCAAACATAATATGTGTATAGAATAATGCTAAGGGGGATGACATGTATCCTCAATAAACTCACCAGGTAGCCTATTTTGTGTGTACTCATTTACAATTTGATATGTTGATTATCATGATTGAAATTACACTTCAACCTCATGTTATATTACTTCATTTCACATTGTTGATGTACTTTCTTATCTCCAAGCACAATATGAAGAAGTGGAAACTAAAAAGGACACATGGACATTCCTCTATCTGGTCTTGTACATATTTTTGATATGTAATTCTTTACATATTTTGAGGACAAAACATGTCAAGGGGGATGTAATGTAATATACCTAGGGATGGATAGATTATTAGCATACATATTAGAATAGTGAATAGTAAGGAATGGTTTAATACCACATGCATACGAATGAGGATTTGGGTAGATTATAATAGTATAAAGAGAGGGGCATACAATATTATAATACATAAAAGTAAATATCAATTTAATTAGAGTGTTACTCTGATAGGGAGGTATTCCCCTTGAAATGGAAAGTGAGTAAGAGTGATTCCTTACATAAAATGAATAAAATATTAATATATTTAGTATTTATGTGTATTTTATGTATATGAGATGATAGGTTCCTAAAATATTCTCATATTTTTAACATCAATCCATGTACATGTACATTGGATTATAAAACCTTTAATTAAGTTATGTATGTAATTCCTCTTACCCTCTCATGGTAGCTATAGGCAGGTTTACAGATCCTATAAGATTAATTGATTAACACCAAATCTAAAAAAAACTATAATATTTATATACTTTTCCAAAGAAATAATCACTTCATCTTAGAGAGGCTTTTTCATTTGTAACGTATTTATTCTACCATAGTAAAATCATTAATGATATCAAAAATTGATTATTTTGTTGCTATAACTATTTTACAAGTATTGATTTCACATGTATATATCCTAATAATATCATTAGGGTTAGTTGTCATCGGTAAAGTTCATATTATTATTGAGTCTCATTGTAGAGTTCCAAGGTTTACATATCTTATCCAATGTAGTGACCCTTTAATAAAGACTTACAAAAAATATTAGTTCATAAAGAATCACACACCCACTATATCCAAATTAAATTAATTAAATTAGTACCTTATAATCATCATACAATGTTCATTCAATAACTAATTATGTGGAATAAAATTACCAAAACATAATGCATATACAAGTACCAAAATAATATAGTAATTCTAAAATATACAATGAGAACCAGATATATTTTGTAGTCTCTTTGGTAATAGAAAGTGCTTTCAAACATAACCATATATCCAAGTATGTCATAGAATACCAACCAATATAAATAATTAAAAAATTAAAAATTCATGCATTTCCAACTTAGTTTAGGGTTTATCTCTTCTTCATGATTCGTAAATACAAAATTAGTAAAATTTATTATTTCACCATTGTCTCTTCCATATAATATCAAAATGTAATTAAGAGTGGTGATGAACAATACAATAAACATTATAGTGAACAATAGAAAAAGTAGTAATAACTACCAACTACAGTGGATTGAAAAAAATATTTGTAACCCAAGAATACACATTCATTGCTAATACAAAACCTAACTCCTAATCATATCCACACTTGTTATTCAATCTCTCTAATAGTATATAACACAATTCCTACTTTCCAAAAAATCATTGACTATTCTTCTATGTTACAATTGACTTAATTACCATGTTTCTTATAGTATAATAATGATTTGGGAACTTAACCCAATTTAAAAATCTATCCATAAGTGAAAACAACAATTAAATCAAATCATAAAAAATAGTAAACAATAACATAGTGGGAGTTTTAAGAAAATTGAATCCACATATACATAAATGAATTTACCACTTCCCTGACTACTCAAACACTATTGTTCTAATCAAACAATCACCTCTTATTATTTAGTATCTTTGCTAGAGACAAATCATGCCTTGATTACATGGCCATTTATAGAAATTCCTTTACCAAGTAAATGATTTAAATCCCTAATTAATTTATGAAATCCTAATTATTAATATAATTGAACTAACAATTATTACACAATTTCCAAAATGTATATTACCATAGAGTTCATATCAAAAAATAATTAGGATTTGTCCTAATAAGTTATCCTCTATTTTATTTTGAGATATCTATAATAAGGAAAGTCAAAAGATGTACTCCATAATAATAATAACTTTCATTTTTACTAATATGTCAATAGTAATCTATAGCTGTGTAGAAGTCCAAATTACACAATGTTCACATACATGTTTATCCATCTTGACAAAGTTACATTATGTATTTTAAAAAATTGAATTGTGTCATATGTTTCATAAATAATCTAATAAATAATACATCTAAGTAATGCTATAGTTAAATGAAACTACACTTACACAAGCTCGGTCCATGGGACTTATACAACTAAGACAAACTCATTCTTTCATGGATCTAGATAAAACACCACAATAAACAAATTAATTTCATTATGATTATAGCATGCATGTAATTTATAACTCAAATATTAGTTTGAATAACATTAATATAACCTTCTCTTCACAAAGTAACTTTAAAATACTCCTTTCATATTATAAGAGTAAGTCATTTAACATTCATTTTAACTTGTAACTATTGAAAGAAAAAATTATGATGACAAAATCTTCAAGATTAAAAGATAACCCTAATTTTTTTTAATTTCACATTGGGTCCTTAATTCATGTAAATAATCCTATAGTTAATAAATAGATAGAGTATTCATCTATATGATCAAATAGTGATTATATATATGTATGTATGTGTGTGTGTGTGTGTGTGTGTGTGTGTGTGTGTGTGTGTGTGTGTGTGTGTGTGTGTGTGTGTGTGTGTGTGTGTGTGTGTGTGTGTGTGTGTGTGTGTGTGTGTGTGTGTGTGTGTGTGTGTGTGTGTGTGTGTGTGTGTGTGTGTGTGCGCGCGCGCGTGTGTGTACATACATACATATATATTTGTACACACACACACACACATGTATATGTATATATATGTATGTATGTATATGTGTATGTATGTATGTATGTATGTATGGATGTGTGTGTGTGTGTGTGTAATACATACATATATACATATACATACATACATACATACATACATATATATATATATATGTATGTATGTATGTATGTATGTATGTATGTATGTATGTATGTATGTATGTACATCCATGCATATATATGTATGTATGTGTGTGTGTACATACATACATACATACATACATAAATACATAGCCAATTAATTTAAAATGATATATTCCACTTTTATTTCTATGTAAAAACTCTAATAACATGATTAGGTCATTCAACCAAGGTCAAATGTCAACCAACAAAACAAATAATGCAATGTCATCAAATGACCTCTCCCACATTACATTTTTCTAAGTAAACAAGACTTAATAAATAATAATAATTAATCCTTTTTAATGTAAATAAAACATAGATATTAATCCATCATTATGTCCTCAATAATTCCACAAGCCAAAGAAAAAATCAAAATTCCTTATAAACACAACATTACTTCAAAATATGATTTTCACTCATGGAAACAAATCAACAATACTCTAAAGTTTTTTTAGAAACACAAATACACCCATTTGAGTTTATTTATTTTATAATTAGCTTTTAATTTTGAAACTTGATTAGGGTTCTCACAAAAAAGAGTTCCACATAGGTATAACTAACATTCACAATGATGACCTCATATCAAACATCAAAACACATACACAAAACACTGGGTAAACACAATACAAAATAACAAAGAAAGATAATGGTAGATGATTATTATCTCATTCCTTTACCTTCTTTTCATTTACCTATATGAATCTACTACAAATATCTAGTAAATTATTCTAGGCCTAAACATAGCTTAGTCACCTGGTTGTTACATATGATAACAAAATGACAACAAGATAATTGGATCGATAAAAACATAAACCAAATCAAATACTGAAATAAAATAAAATAAAATGTAATATAACTAAAATATCATAATACATGCTTATGAACTAAATAGTAACGGAATTAATCTTATTAAATGTCTTAATAGCTATATTTTTTCATCCAAATTTATAATAGTACACATTATTTACAACATGCTTGGTCAGTGAATGACAAAGGTGTGTGGGTAAAATATAACTTTTCTAGCTAGAGTCGCATCATTTTAATATTGATATCTATTTAAACCCTTTGAATATTCCATTATCTCCTAAATTACCACATGAAATTTGGTTTGTGGAATGAGAGGTGAAGAGTTATAAGAATCATACAATTGTTCATAGTTTTGATTTTGTTGGTTATCAAGGTTATCCTAATTAGATACTAACGGTTTATCTTAGGTTCTTATGTTATTTATATAAGAATAATAGCTTAAATCCTTGTCATAATCATATCTACACATATTTATGGTGTGTATAAACCCCCTTTGAATAAATGGAAGAGGAAGAGATGAAAGAAATATAAAAGAGAACAAAATAAAATGAAAGATAAGTCTTTCATGTCAGATTTATTAGATTTTTAAATTAAAAAATTTAACATTTTTTTTAATGTACTCACCTTACTAAGGTTTGGATGAGATAATATATATAATGATCGGTCAATGTGGGCTACTAATCTAGTTGATTATTTTGATGTAGCTAAACTCATGAAACAAGATGAATTAGCTAATTTGGTTGATTATTTTGTGCTCATGGAACAAGATGAACTCATTGATATGGTTGGTTGTGTTTGTTATAATGTAAATAGGTTAAATTATACTTATCATTGAGGAATAAAAAAATATAGAGTGATAATATCTTGATAATAATGTGATTATAAAATAATCAAATAGCAAAATTCTTGGCCAATGTCACTCTCTATAAATAGATTCAAATTAGGATAGATGACTCTCAAAATATGATCAACTTGGTCAAGTTGACTTTGCCAAGAAATGTCATCCATGAAGTAAATGAAATTAGATGATGTTATACCTAAAGATGAAAATAAAATCAAATTCAGATATTATTCACTTGGCAAGCTAAGAGGTGGACATGTATATCAAGTTACCTCGAATAATCTTTATTATTAATCAAGGGATTATAATTGGATAATTATTATATTTGGCATATGTTTCAAGTGAAAAATATCAAGTCAAAGCTCAGAGTTTATATTGATTTAAATTTTATCCCCTAAAATAATAGGGGTGCCTTATGGTAAATTTCCTATTTTTTTGTGATGTTCTTGTTATAGAAGCATTATCTAAGGGTATCAAGATAAATGGTTAAACTTTACTATCTTTATTTGTATTAAAGTCTAATTTTTGGTTTGTGGAAGTAATTGTATGTTTTTATTGATTTATTTTGTTTATGCAATGAATAATTTGGAATGCTTTTAAAATTGATCTAAACTAATTTCTTAAAAAATATTAATGGTAAAACTAATTAAAATTAACATGATGAAAGTAGAATTAAGTTAATGTTTTAATTGTTTTGGTTCTATGTAGTTAGAAATAAACTTATTGAATGTTATTGTTTTATTTTGTGATTTGATGGATTAGTTCATGAAAATTCAAAATGGATTTTTTTAAAATTTTATAGAATTTTTTTGGATCTTTAATTATCTTAGAATGATAAAAACATATATTTTAAAATATCTAAACTAAATGCTCTTTTTCTAGTTTTTCAATTGAAGAATGCATTCAAATAACTGAAATAGATTCAATAGGTGGAAATGGATATTTAAGACATATTTAATTTATTTTTACCTTTAAAATTGATAAATGTAGCAAAGTAAAAATTATAAAACTAACTCTTTTATTTTTAATATTCAATGATGGATACAAACATAAATTTAAACAATCAATGGATTTCTTTCCTTTCCTACTTGTTGAAACTATGAATGAGAGCAATGAAAGAAGTAGATTTATATATGAGATAATAAGGATAATATAAATAATGTGAGAATAACAAGAAGGAATTAAGGATAATATTTCAAACTTTCACTAGAAGAGATTCACATAGAAATAAATACAAAAATAATATTTTTTTACATAATTTTAGATTTATGGAAGAGAAAAAATAACATTCAAGTTTTGAATATGTTTGAATAATTTTAAACATATAATAACATGAAGGAACAAATATTTTATGAATTATAGAATTGAATGTGTTTTCCTAATATACTTTCAATCTTTTTATAATAAGAACTTAATCTAAAACAATAACACAATTTAAAATAGGGAAAGTTGTAACCTTATCAAAGATGGACGATAGAGGATATGAATTGTTATAATATTTTTAATCTTTATTTACTTTGTAAAATGTGACTACTCAATATGATCTAGGGAGTGTAGAAGAAAAAGGGTCTGAAGGTAAAACATTCAAAAGTTAGGTCCCTAGATCTCAAAATTGGCAGAGTTATGGTTACCAAGTTATAATTTTTCCAATCCAAAAATTCATTTTGAATGAGTTTATTTATAAAATATTAGGTTTAAGAGACTCTAAGATAATTTGGAGTTAAACACTAGATAGGGGGATTTGATTAGGATCTAGGTAATGTGATTAGGAGTAGCCGTATGGTGGTGAGGAATCATTTGAAGTAGTGAGAAGCCAACTGTAGGGATGCGTTAAGAACTAGAGTGGAAACATAAAAATTACATAAAAAAATCTTATGAGGTGTGAACTCTGATCTAGTATGCAAAGTTAATTAAACCATCACTTTATGTAGTGTGGTCATTTAGAACCACCACAATGTTTATGTAAATCACCATGATAGTTTTGTAACCACCTCAATGGTTTACAAAAATTCCATGGTGATTACCAGAAATGATAAGGACTTTTTTAAAATTTTAGTGGACATTTTTTCACACAACTTAAAATTTGGATTTTGGAAATCTTGAGGGGTTTATATTAAAATTTTCAAAAGGGGAAAGATATGAGCAAGGGCATCTTTAGCTAGAGAATTTTTTAATAATAATTAGATTGAAAAAATGTTCACCTTGTAATTTTTGGGTGCATATAGAACCCACCCCTTTCTCAATGTACTATTTATTATGTTCATTAAATTATATTGATGTGTCAATAAGTTATGTAAGATATATTGTTAGGTATAAGATAAAGATGAAAAATACTAGTGAACATAGTATTTATTTCTTAGCCATCTATTTTTCAATCCAAATCATTTCAATACATTACATTCATGAAATTAGTTATGTTTATGATGTTATTTTTTTAGTATTTTGATCATATCTTAATTGCATCATTATTTTATTGTTTAGTATAGGGTTATTGATATTAATCCACTTTACCATATAAATATTTAGAAAAATTGACATACCAAATTTCATTACCTTTAGTGGACCTAAATTATAAGGTAAAATAAAATTCAAAGATAAGGTTCATTATAATAATTTATATCCTAAGAATGAGGTTAAAATGGAGTAAATTAAATATACTAACCATCTATTAGGCTAGTCTTTTCACAAAAGGAACAAGTAATTTACACCATTAACTATAAGTCCTTAAAATATGAATAATTATTATTTGAACATAATATGATTTATTTACCTCCTAAGGAGAGATTGAATCATCAAAGCCCATGCCTAAGAACCATGATTTTTATTCATATTGTGATTTTCATAAATTCCTAACTATTGTACAAACATATGCATAACATTGAAACATAAGATCCAAGACCTATTTAATAATTGTTAAATCCAAGTTAAAGATCACAATACTACTTTGAATGAATCAGTTTCAAATAAGATAAATACTTGAAAATATTTACCAATCTTATTTCTAGACATGTTACTAAATCTAAAATCAAGATGATGTTTATATGATAGCTCAAAATAAACCATCACACGATTATAATTCTCACCCACTTGTTGGATTCATAGGTGTGGTCAATGATATGCATAAATATAATCCTCCAATTATATTAAATTACCATGAAATTCTAATGGATGACACTAAAAATGGAACACTCTTCATAAATACCCATGTGAGGTTATCAATTAGAATTATGGTTGATAATTATTCAAGTATAAATATTTGCACAATGAAATTCATTAGTAATCTTTGATATACAAGGAAATATTTATCTGGAATAACCATGGTTGATTAAGGATATGATGGCGTATCTAGGACATCATTTAAGGGAATTATCTTACCTATCACCAAAGTTCCTAATACTATCTTAGTTTAATTTCATGTATTGTTAGATAATGAGGCATATGATGTATTACTTGGATGACCTTGGATTAATACAATAAAATTAATTCTATCAACACTATAATAGTCATCAAATGTTATCCATGATAATAAATTGATTACTATATAAGGAACTATATATTATCCTCCCATACAAGTTTGACATTAGGTGTTACATAAAGAATTTACAACAAAGCTAAGCATACAACATTAAAAAGTGAAACTAAAGTAAAAAATACAAACCCATCCACATATCAAGGTAATATTATCACAACCTATTGTTTCCCTAATAATCTATCTTATTAAGTATACTAAGGTTAGGGTGGGCCAAACTTGTGGTGTGAACAACCTTTATATTTTAATTTATTAGTTAAAAATGTTTCTTTAGGTTGGCCTAATTATGTTGAAGTGTGTAACCCTACCAAATTATGTTTATAGATAAGGAAAAAAAAGGTTTCGTCATATAGTAATATATCTAAGTTTTTTCTTATTTTAAGGTTGAAAAAGTTTCCCTCTTAAAATGTCTGTCATATAGTTTTTTATTTTAATATGTTTTCATTCATATTATGTGGTTATACTCTATTTTGATTTATGTATACATTAATTTCATTACAATTGGTGTCGGGACTCTAGTTTGAGAAAAATGAGGGCACATCAAGGCACCAAATGGAAGTGAAAAGTAAGTTTTATAGAGTAAGAAGCATTTCCTTTGACCTAATTTTTGGTTGAAACCATAATTCATAATAATCACTCATATCTAAAAAACTAGTTGGAAATTTTATACAATTTGTTTAGGGTAGTTGGGGATTTCTACAAGAAAAATAAAATACAATTTTTATATTTTTTGAGTAAATTTTTGAGTTATCACAATTTTAGAATTTTTATTATTTTTTTATTTTTTTAGAAATCCCATGAAACATTATTGGGTGTATCTTATTTGTTTTTTTAGATTTGAGGCTACTTTTTTCTTTAAAAAATCATCTCCTCAAATATCAGTCAAAGGTGAAAATAAAAATTTTCCTTAGTGGAGCCACTGTATTTTAAAGCCTTAAACTAGATGTAGTGTAAATAATTATTTATAATTTTAGAAGATATTAAAAAAATAGTATAAAAATTTAGAGATGAGATTTGGGGGGGATTCTGAATCAAAACAATTAGATCAGGAGAAAAAGTTGATCAGGGTATGAAAATATTTAATAGATTTAAAGATTAATATTGATGTAGGAGCATCACTCCATATGGTAAATATTTTCTCTTGGTATTCCATAAAATAATCTATGAGTAATTTATAGGTATTATGAGTTCATAAAATTTGAATTGGATCCCTCTAGGCATTTTCCTGCCAAAACTCCAAATTCAAATTTTTGAATAGTTATATGGTCTTAATAATGTTTTTATTTGGTTAAAATGTTGTATTTTTGTCTAACTAGGGGTATTATATGTTTTAGGATTTTTTTTTAATGGCTTTCCACATTTATGTTCATATATGTTATTCTCAAACCTTTTGTAATGTCTAAGAAGACTACTTGTTTAGGCATAGGCCTACATTGGAGGCAAACAATATTCAGTTAGAGATTTATTAGGGACTTAAATTGAATGAAGAGGACACATGGATTAATTATCAATGTGATAAGAAAGTTAATTGATCTAAGAAATAAGAGGTAAGATCAAGATTTTCAAATGGAAGGCTATGTATCTTAGTTTTTTTATGTATGATTGTGTTGAGATTGAGAGTGTTCATGATTGAAAGAAGCTTTTGAATAATATTGTGAATGCATTTAAAAATATTTCAAAGTGTGAATTGTTTAACATTGTCATTGATTAAGGGGGAGATTTTTCAACATTGTCTTTTATTTTTGATTTTTTTGAATAAGTGTTGTCATTAATGTAAATCTAATGTCATTTATGTAAAAGGTTCTTATGAAGATGCATGGTCAAGTAAGATTTGAGCATGATGAAATTAGTAAGATCTATAGAAGAATGTGTATGCTTTGAAGACCTATGTAAGCAGATACAAAGATGCTATGAATGAGATACGAAGATCCTTAGTCAAGCTGCAAATATCTTTAGTGAACATTTGAATAATACTTAACAGTTTTTGAGCATGAGAGATGTTTTTTGAGTTTGTACATGAGGTGTTGAGGGCCTTAAAAATGATTAAAAGGTTAGATCTCAAGATCTATGTATGTAGATTTGAAGATGCTCTAAATGAGCTACAAATATCCTTAGTCAAGATCTAAAGATATTTAAGAAACTCTAAATAAGAGTGAGTGTATGAGGTTGTTTGAGCATACACAAAAGGAATTGGAACATAGGATAGTTTCAAGGTGAATCCTATATGGTGGATAGAAGGTTAGATTCAAGGCCTAATGAGACTTGGAGTTTAAGGCTTAGAAAGCAAAAGAGAGATGGTGGCTAGATGAGGTATTAGGATTAGTTTTAATGACATAGATGAGCATTTACATAGGTGAGTAAAGTTATTTTATGTATTTTCATGAATTTTTAGGTCATTGTTTGCAAGAAAAAGTGTTTTAAGGTTTCTCAAGTGCATAAAATGAAGAGTTATCTACCCAAGAAGGTTTTTCAAGTGATTGTTGGCATGTAAAACATCTACATGATAATATAATTTAGTCATGGTAGATGAGGAAGGGTTCTAGCTCAAAGTTTAAAACATTGGTTTTATGAAAGAGGATATAAGTTTTATGAATGGTTGTTTCGACTAGAAGTTGGTCTAAACCCTCAAAGAACCCTAACAGTGACCTAATGTTGAATATCTTATTCTAAAAAGATCAGAATGGTTTAATATGGAAAAATAAGTAATTGGAGGTTTAATCCATATCTCTCAGGAATCTCTAAGTATTATTGGTTTTTCAAGTGAGTAAACATACCCTAAGGAAAGTGCTTGTTTTTTAAAGATTTGTTGTAGCCGACAGAATTTACTGAGTCAAAGTTGATCGATGAATGAAGGTAAAATTTTGAGACTTATAGTTATTTTCCATGAAGTTTTTTGGATAGGTTCAAGTTATAAAGTGTGAAAATTTGGTGATCTAAGTTGTCCAGTCGCTAATAGACTCAGTATTATAGACAGTAAAAAAATTAGAAATAAATGAGAAGATATTCCTGATGTGTTTTCATGTAAGAATCATGGATTTAAGCACATGATGATGTTATATGTGACATGAATGATCTATCCATGATTTTTAGAATATTGGAAGATAGTGTAAGAGGTTGGAACATTGAAACCAAAATGGCTTGTCTAAGTAAGTAGAGTCTATGAGAGAGAAGATAAATAGATTAGTCTACAAGACCAATAGTTTTCATTAAAACTCATGATTTTATTGATGGAGGTGTTCTAATGATGGTATAATATATTTTTCATGAATTTAAGTCCATTTAATACATACAATTAGGTGTCATAATTTCATGTTTCTTTGACTATGTTTTGAAGTCAATTAGTAGTTCTTAGTGAGTATCTTGCAGAGAAGAGTTTGAGCATGTATGCCTTGAGTTGAAACATATGATGAAGTTTTTTATGAACCTAAAATCATGAGGTTTATAATTATGTGATTTTTTTCCATAGTTTTTTGGAAAAATTAATTTTATACCTCAACTGATCAAGATAGATATTTTGTGTATGGAAAAGCCTTTTATGAACAATGATTTGAGAAAGGATTCAAATGGTGGTTGGACATAAAAGGTGTTCTATACCTAAAGTGAATTTGGATAAGGTTTATTGAAGTGGCATATGATGTGTTACTATCATATTAAGTGTTTGAATTTTTATAGGTACAATCAATGAGAGGGGTGGGGGTGAATTAGTGAGCCTAAATAATCCAACTTTAATTTTGATCTTTAAAAATACTTAATTAGCTATCATAAGAATTCATTTAGAATATACAACATTCATAGAAATGGGAAAGAGAGAAAATTTAAGATCAATAAAATAACACATGTCATACATGGGAAACCCTCTTGGGGGAGAAAACCCACTACAAACTATAATTAGACTATTGTCCTATAATAACAAGATCTAATTTAGACCAGCTATAACTAATCAAGGAACTACAATACCTATTTAGTGAGACTCCAATCTTATAAGGTGATACTACACCTATCTAGCTAAGATGCAATAAAAACCAAACATTTTAGCAAGTATTACAATGAAAAGAGGATACAACCACCTTAGATGCTAAGATACCACAACAACACCTATAAAAACACTTCCACCTCTGAATTGATGTCAACAACACCTGATGATGGACCTCAACTTATCACTCTTCACCTTTGCTCACACTCAATCTATAAGAGCACTATTCTACTAAAATAATTATGACCTATAGGTCATATAAATAGTCCTTAATCTATTTATTTCTTCAACACATCCTCAAGGGCACTCTACCCCTCTTTCACTCCACAAAACACACACAAGCCTCTCTACTATCACTCCTTAGTCTCTCACACCAATTTTAGAACCCATCATCTTTGGTTCCACTATTTATAGAGAAATCTTGTTAATCACTACCTTCTTCAGCCATTAGGCATGTATTAACCCTTAAGACATTTATCTTATGAAGGCAAATCTCAATACATTCTTCATAAGTCAGCCATAACATCTATGGGTCACCCTTAAAGAACTACACCTTTTAATAAGGCCATTTTAGCCCTTATAGGTCTCATATAAACCCATTCACTCCTTTAACACTCCCTTGAGAAAAAAAGAACACAAGATCAATTTATAATACATGGTTTTACTCCTTAGGTCCACTCCTTATGTCCCCTTCAACATCCTCAAATGATCATAATCAATTTATCTCACCTATGCATATGCTCAAACAATTAAAACACTGACCTAGTACACATAGTCACCATGAATGAACAGACATTCAAAATTTTAAGCATTGTTCATAATCAATAGATTTATCACACTTCCAAAATATACATAGATCATCCTCATGAAGTCTAAAACACTCCCCAATAGTTAAGACATCATGAGACATCAAAACAACATTAACACATGCTCGAATATCCTTCTTGGGTCACTTAAAGAATAAGAACAAACACATAGTTAGCTTATAGGCTCAATATATTTGGATTTACTCACTTTTATATCTTCAAATACATAGATCTAAATTCACCTTAGAGTTCTCTACCACTTTGATTTTTACTGCATGAGAGAATTCATCTTCTATCAAAATATATGGTTGAAATATAGAGATATGGTTTTTCCTATGTTAAATTCAAATATTTGAATAGCAATGGTCACAGTTAACCTTTGAACAAAATGCTTGAATATCATGGAATCTTAGCTTAGGATCAATCTCACACCATCAATCTTATTCGGTCTTTAATGTATAGACTACCAAACACAAATGTTAAACCATAGTCACTTTGACTCATCTTGTGTCCTCTCTAAATCTTGACTTAACATGCTCTATCGATTTTTATGGATCAACAAGGTCAATAATGATCAATGCTCACTGTTGGATACTTATCTAGTACATTTTCTTAGATGTTAAACGTCATGCACCTATTCTCATCTCACTAATTTTTGACTTCTTAGAACCACATGTACCATTGATATTTCTCAATATTTAACACTTCCAAAAATGACCAAGTATGGGTACCCTTTCAATATGCATGAGTAGCCATTTTGGCACCTCAATAATCTGTGCTTACCTATAGGATCTTAAATTTTGACCATATGATCTCCTTAAATAAGAGGATCCAACCATGTGACATATTTATCCTAGAAATCTAATTCATGCAAGATATAATGACATTAAACTACCTTCTTAAAAACTTATGTCATAGAGCCAACCATGTTCAAATTTCCCTGAGAGCCCAATTTTGAACATCCATAACTTTTGTTGCACTTCAGTGTATGATCTCAAATTTTGTGTAAAACATATATGCTCAAAAATAGATAGAACCATAAGATCATATTATCTTGAAATATTCGCACATGCAAGATATAACACCATTAAAATGACCACTCAGTGCTTTCTACCTCATTGCAAAATTGCTTAGGTATGGCAAAACATAGTCAATCTACTTGGGAGCCTAACTTTGCATATGCATATCTTTTAATGTGATACATCACATGATCTAAAAAATAGCATAAATAAATTAGGTCCAAAACTAAATTTACCCATATGATCACCTTATCTTTAATCATCCACACATGTGAGATATTCCATCATCAAACTACTTACTTGGCTCTTTTTGATCATATTGCAAATTTGGATAAGTATGGGAAAATAGTGAAATGTATCTTAGAAGCCAACTTTGTATCATCATATATTTGACTAAAATTTAAAATATTACTTGATATTTAGGACAAAATAATTAGGGACTACTATAATCATAACCATATGACCAACTCCCTTGACTCATTCACATGTGGCAAAGGTGATGTCATCAATCTTCCTACTCATATTTTTTGCCATTGGACCCAAAGTGTCTAGATGAAAATTATAGACAACCAAATGAATTTTGCTTATGCACACAAGCTCTCTAAGAGTAAATAAAATATTAGAGACCTATTGCACATGATCAATATTCCATACTCATCCCTCAACATTGCTATCTATGTCAACATTGAAGATCAACCAATCATCCTTCAAGCATGCAAGAACAAATATATTTCACACTTTTTCATACAAGAATATGCACATTTCACACTTTGTCATTATCATATAAACTATCAAGGCACTTTATCCACTCACTAGGACACCACCATGACATCATCATGACAAATCTCCAATAATCTCCCCCTTTGTCATTGATGTCAAAACCCATCAATATAGCAATATATATCTCACCTTCTCTCTCTTCAAAGCATTCCCACAATAGGAACTTTCTCCCTAGTAGGAACTTTCTCCCCAATAAGAGCTTTCTCCCCCTTTAACACAATGACAAAGTAGTAACACGCTAATATTAAGGACCTAAAAATTCTATCAAAATAAAAAGGACCATCTTAGAAATATGATACAAACTCCAACTTACGTTGAGCCAACCTCTTCTTGTCTTGACAACTTCTTCTTGCTCCATGCCAACACTCTCTTCAATCAAGCACTATAATCAATGAAGAAATAATAGACAAAACCACATAAATATTTATGGAACACATCAAGAAACATCTGAAGGGGACTCCCCATAATAAATCTAAGAAATTTTACCTTATGATCATCTTCATATCTCCATACACCATGAAGAACCACCATATAGGCTTACTAGCCTTCTTTTTCAAGACACTTTCATGACCACCAACTCTACATCTACACTATATAAAAATAGAAAACATACACTGGACAAACTTGGGAACATACCTTTAGATATTCATACCTTACTCTTTTGGATAAAGTGAGAAAAAACCACTCTTCTTCAAATTAGGGCTGTCTAGCCTCTTTATAGCCCTACCTAAAACTTGTAGAGCCCATACTTTTTAGTAGACATATATTTAGGACCATAAAATTTATATATAGAGTACTCTAATATTCCCCCTCAAGCATACCAATTTTAATCATCAAGTTCATTCTTTGCAACATACTTCCTTCACAAACCTACTAGTTAATTATCCCTCTATAATGACAAAAAATTGAATAATTTGAGAATCATAAAACTTCAAATGTTTATGAAGCTTTATTTGACCACCCATTTGGCCCATTAATCATATTAAAAATCCTTAAACCTCAATTCACAAGGAAAGCCACTTTTATAGCAAGCCAAAAACCTTAGAAACTCAAAGTAAATAGGGTTAACAAACCTCCTTATGGTCAATGCACATCTCAGAAACTTATTACACACCTAGAGACACCCATCACACAATTTTCGACCAAAATTGAGATTCCATACCTTTGGTAACCCATACATCCTATAACCCATTTTAGGCCTGCTTACCCTTAAACCAAAAAATAGAGAAAACTGAGAGCACTCAAAAATATTGAATTGGCACATACATACCTTCAGACCTCAAAAACACATGGATCATACTACAAATAAATACACAAACCTTTCTAAGCACCAAAAAATTCTTGACAATGCATCAAACTCATTAATCCACCTAGAACCACCCAATCTAACTTTATATTATGGCTCCTTCACAAACCTCTAAAATAGGCTCATGAACTTATTGCTCCCTCTTAACCAAATGCCTTCTCTGATTAGCATTATCATCTTGAGCACACAAAATTAATTATACACTAAAAGGAGTCTCTTAATTATTATAAATAGAGACACCTTATACACCTTAATGCTCTAAAACAAAAACAAATCCTCATCTTCCATCTCCTCCTTGCTCATCTAATATTGTAGTTCTTCTTCTTTGGTTTAAGAGAAACAACTTCCTCATCTACTACAACATTCTCCTTTTCTCTTATGATTGAATTGACAATATATGAAGACAAAACATATTCATGACATACCTTTTCATTTAAATAATCTTCCTTGCATTTTAGAACATCATCATTAAGCATAGACAATTGATGTTCTTTACATGATACATGCTCAACAACAGTAGCATATTCACTTAGATCCATACATACCTTAGGATTGGCCTCAATCAGCACTTTGGTATTTTCTTTGAGCTTTATCTATTCATTCTCAACATGATTAGATAATGAGACTTCTTGTTACTCTTTAACTACTAAAACATTCTCAACCATAGTAAATAAATTACTTGGACCTACAGTCTCATCATGACTCACACTTTTCACTTTTGGCTTCCATGTGTTATCTTTCATTTTTTCTTGAACTCTAAGAGCCTAATTAAATCTACTCTATGTTTTAAGCCTTTGCTTGTAGAACTTAGTAATGTGAGCTCTCTATTCACAATTGTAACACACCCTACCTTTTGAAATAAACATAATTTTCCTTACCTTATTTGGACATAAATGTGCAATGTGTCCTATGTCATGAAAAATAAAATAACATCCCCTTTTTGAAGAGGACTCATCTTACCTAATATTATGTGGATAATGGTTTTCAATGTGTCCCATATTAAGACAATTAAATCACTTAATTCTATTCACATATTTTGACTGATGACCTCTATCATAGTCCCATGCAAATTCATTTCTAATAGGTCTGTTGCACTCTTTAACCCTATGACCAAATTGATTACATGTATAATAGTAACCATTTAATCTTACATAAATCATAGAATTTGGTTGTTTAATATG
This sequence comes from Torreya grandis, assembly GCA_037957365.1. Classification (NCBI taxonomy): domain Eukaryota; kingdom Viridiplantae; phylum Streptophyta; class Pinopsida; order Cupressales; family Taxaceae; genus Torreya; species Torreya grandis. Next base: position 1,100,763 of record JARHVA010001048.1, read on the forward strand.
ATTTATATTTACTCTGCTAGCACCTTCATTCATTTTTTGATGATTTATCTTCAAATTATGAGTGTCTTGGTTCACATTAGTCTTTATCTTGTATTGAGTTATAGTCTTTTGTTATTCTTCATATCCAAGACTAGTTCTATCACTAGCATGCTTTTGACCACTTGGAATATTATCTAGAGCACATGAGCTATTTTCAAATCTCAAAAATGTCTTCACCTTACTAGTTGTCTTTTCTATCTCATATTTCAAAAACATACCTTGAACATTCATCTTCTTTAGATTTAAGGCTTGTAGATAGAATTTCCAATTGATAATTAAGATGCATGATCATATATTTATGATCCTTAGTGTCTTAATTCAATATTTCCTCATACACACTAAATTTATCCTCATAGTCCTTGATCTTATATTTAATCTTCTTATTGATCTTCTTCTCAATCTTTGGTTCTTTAAGATCATTCATCAAAATAGTCTCATAATCCACCTCATCTTCATCATCATCTGAATCACTCCAAGTAGACTCCTTCTGATGTGAACAAATTCCTTCCTTAGACATGAATAGGGATTCATATTCAGTAAGAAAATCATCTTCATGATCATATTCTAAATTTATATCTTCACTCTTATATGATGAGCTTCAATCTTCTTTGGTGTAAAGACTCTTCTTATTCTTGAAGGACCTCTTCTTGTTGTTACACTTTCTGAAACCTTTCTTCTAATATGTCTTCTTGTATTCATATTGTCCTTCATCATGCTCTTCATCATATTTGTTCTCATTTTTATGAAGGAACTTTTGAGAAAAATGTCCTATATCTCCATAGTTGAAACATTTGAAGGGTAGTTTACACATATACTTTCCTGAGCCAGTGTTAAACTTCCTAGTAATCAAAGCAATTAGTTCTTCATCATCAATATCATATATGTCATCCTATTTAGATTTATTGCCTTGTAAATTCTTCTTAGGATTTATCTATATCTTGAATAATTCTTCCTTCTTTGGTGGTATATCATCATTCTTCCTCATCTCATAGGCAGTAAGGGTGCCATGCAATTGATCCATCTTCATCTGAGTAAGGTCATAAGTCTCATCTATAGCAGATACTTTTGGATCAAAATTGGGAGATAAAGACCTTAATAGATTTTGAAAAATAGCAGTCTCTTCAATATTCTCTCCAAGACCTCTAATGATATTCACAATCTCATCAACTCTCTATAGAAAGGATGCCATAGTATCTTCTTCATTCATCTTGAGACTTTCAAATTGCCTTATATGAGTCTACAACTTAGAAAGATTAAAATTTGAATATCCTTTAAAAATAGTCTTCAATTTATCAAATATTTCCTTGGCATAAGTGTAATGAATTAATTTGGTGAACTCAATTTCTGTAAGACCACAAGTTATGGTATTTATTGTCTTAGAGTTGTTCTCAAACAAATTCTTATTTACAACACTAAATAAAGGAATAATAGGAGTAATATAACCATCAAAAATATATTTCCATACATCAAACCCTAGGGACATAATGTAGGTCTTCATTCTATCACTCCAAAATGTATAATTAGATTAATTGATCATCAATGCTTGCTTATTAGAAAAACCATCTTGTACATTTTGACTAGCTATTTTACCTTGGATCACCTTCAAGTTGTCAAGATTTTACCAAAGGACCTTACTCTAATACAAATTGTTAGAGGTATAATAACTAAGAGGGGGGGTGAATAAGTGAGCCCAAATAATCTAATTTTAATTCTAAACTTTACAAATTCTTAATCAACTACTAAAAGCATTCATGAATCATATGCAACAATCATAGTAATGATCAAGAGAGATAATGCAAGATCAATCACATAACACATACCATATGTGGGAAACCCTCTTGGGGGAGAAAACCCACTAAAAACTACAATTAGAATACCATCCTATAATAAAAATATCTAATTTAGACTAGCTACAACTAATCAAGCAACTACAATCCCTATTTAGTGAGAATCCAATCCCAAAAGGTGCTACTACACCTATATAGCTGAGCTACGACAACAACCAAACATTTTAGAAAGTATTACCTTATAAGGAGGATATAACCACCTTAAATGATAAGTTACCACAAAAACACCTATGAAAACACTTCTACCTTTGAATTGATGTCAACAACTCCTAATGATGGACCTTAACTTATCATTCTTCACCTTCACTCACACTCAATCTACAAGAGCACTATTCTTCTAATAGAATCATGACCTAGAAGTCATATAAATATTCCTCAATCTATTATTCTCTTCAAAAAATCCTTAAGGGCACTCTACCCATCATTCACTCCACAAAACACACACAAGCCTCTATACTATCTCTCCTTAGTCTCTCACACCAAATCTAGACCCCATCATCTTTGGTTCCACTATTTATAGAGTAATCTTGTTAATCACCACCTTGGTTGGGAATTAGGCATGTCTTAACACTTAGGACATTTATATCTTGAAGATAAAGCTCAATAAATTATTCATATGTCAAACATAGCATATATGGGTCACCCTTAAGTAACTACACCTTTTCATAAGGCCCTTATAGCCATTATAGTTCTCATGTGAACCCATTCACTCCTTTAGCACTCCCTCAAGAAAGAAAAACACATGACCAATTTTTAATACATGGGTTCACTTCTTATGTCCCCTTTGACATCCTTAAATTATCATAGTCAACTTATCTCACATTTGCATATGCTCAAATAACTCAAACACTAACCTGATACACACAATCACCATGAACAAACACATAGTCAACTTCATAATCATTGTTAATACTCAATATATATTTATCACACTTCCAAAATCCACACAGAGAATCCTCATGGATTCTACAACACTCCCTAATATCTAAGACATCATTAGACATCAAAACAACATCAACACATAATTGAATATCCTTATTAGGTCACTTGCAAAATAAGCATAAACACATAGTAAACTTATAGGCTCAATATATTTGGATTTACTCACTTCTAGATATTCAAATACGTATATCCATATGCACCTTGGAGTCCTCTACCACTTTAATTTTTACTATATGGGAAAATTCATTTTATATAAAAATATATGTTCAAAATATAGAGCTATAGTTTTTCTTATGTTAAATTTAAATATTTGAATAAAAATGGTCATAGTTAACCTTTGAACACAATGCTTGAAACTCATGGACTCTTAGATTAGGATCAATATCACACCATAGATATTGTTCAAGATTTAGCACATAGACCACTAAATACAAATGTTAAACCATATTCACTTTGACCTCATCGTGTGTCTTGTTGACATGTTGACTTGATGCACTTTTTTGATCTCTATGGATCAAAAAGGTCAATAATGATCAATGCTCACTGTTGATCAAACTGTATGAATGCCCACTCACTATTAGATCCTTATCTAGTATGTTTTCTCATACATTAAACATCATTAACCTATCCTCATCTCAATTATTTCTTACTTCTTGAAGCCATGTGCATAATTGATCTTGATCAAGATTTAACACTTCCAAAAATGACTTAAGTATGGGGACCCTTTCAATTTGTATGAGTAGCCATTTTTGTACCTCAATAATGTATTTTGTGCTTACTTGTAGGATCTCAATTTGTACTATATGATATCCTTATATAGGAGGATCTAACCATGTGACATACTACTTCTGGAACTCTTACACATGTGAGATATAATGCCATTAAAGTGGCTTATAAAAAACTTATATCATAGAGCCAACTATGTCCAGATCTACCTGAGAGGCCAACTTTGAGCATCCATAACTTTTGTTGTACTTCAATGCATGATTTTAAATTTAGCATAAAATATTTACACTTAACTTAATAAACCCATAAGATTAGACTATCTTAAAACCTTCACATGTGTAAGATATAACATCATCAAAATTCTCACTTAGATCTTTCTACCTCATTATAAAATTAGTTATTATGGGAAAACATAGTCAAACTGCGTGGGATCCTAGCTTTGCATATGCATATATTTTGATACGCTATATTGCATGACCTAAAAATTAGCACAAATAAACTAGGTCCAAAATTTAAAAAACCAATATGATCACCTTATCTTGAACCATCCACACATGTGAGATATTCCATCATCAAATTGATTACTTGGCTCTTTCTGACCATATTGCAAATTTGGCTAAGTATGAGAAAATAGTGAAATCTATCTTAGAATCCAACTTTACATCCTCATATATTTGACCATACTTTGACACATGAATTGAGATATGGCATAAAAAATTAGGGACTAATGTGATCACAACCATATGACCAACTCCCCTTGACTCACTCACATGTGGCAAAGGTGATGTCATCTACCTACTCAAATTTTCTACCACTAGACCCAATGTGTCTAGATGAAAAATATAGACAACCAAATGAATTCCACTTATGCACACAAACTATTCAAGAATAAATAACATATTAGTGACCTATTTCACATGCTAAATCCTCTATACTCATCCTTGAACAACTCTAGCCATGTCAACATTGAAGATCAACCAATCATCCTTCAAGCATACAAGAACAAATATATTTCACACTTTATCATATAAGAACAAACAAATTGAACAATTTTTCATTATCATATAAACTATAAATACACTTCATCCACTCACTAGGACACCTCCATGACACCACCATGACATCATCATGATAACTCTCCAACCTGAATATGCTTAAAGAAGGATCAAATAGTAACATGTTGCTAAGAAGACCTATTAGGTCTCCATAAAGCCTAAAATAAAAGTAAGGGATAATTGAGCTATGGTCAACCTAATGTATTGATTGATTCCTGATTAAAGTATGTTATTTTAATATGATAATACCTATGTTATGTGCAAACTAAAAAGATAAATATGTGGTTGACTAATAAAGATATGATCAAGTGACTTGTATAAAAGCAAGATAGTTTAGGATTATTTATTGTGCATAGTGAATGGAGATAACAAGAGAATGATATAGATGATTGGTGAGAATAAGGAGGTAATTCAGAAAATTAGATAATTTCCATGAATATATACATAGCTTTGTCACATGAGGATTAAGGTTAGAAGACCTAAACAAGCCATGAAGAGGGCTAGTTGAGCAAAGAGGCTAGAGGTCAGATTAAGAGGGACAAAAGTGAATGATGGGCTGAGGAAGAAGATCATCATATATTATATGATTAATAAGGGTTTATAAAAGTGATAAATTATATTAGGTGATTTATTTGGTGTTGATTTATATAGGGGGTTAGTGTATCCTTACAAGTGGGTGTTTGCTAAAGCCTAGCTGAGTTAGTGTTGAGCTAGTTGGTGTTGGTGCTCCATGTGAAATGGGTACTTTACTAAATATTTATGTTTATCTTTTATGAATTTAGTCCATTTTCTTCATCAGTGGGTTTTATTACCTTTAAAGGTTTACCATGTATACGATATGTCCATGTATTTCATGCTCTTATTATTTGATGCTTATGTTTGCTAAGATGTACATGTTTTTTATAATATTTAATGTATGATTAAGTAGAATTGATTTAAAAAAATTTAAGACTAATTCAACCCCCCTCCCCCCTCTTAATAATTATGCTTCTAATAGTTGGTATCAAATCTTGGTCCTTTGTGATAAAGTCTAATAGCTTGAAGGAGATATTACTAAGCACAAAATGTCCTATGATCAATAATAAGAAAAAAACATGTATGATGAGAATTATTCTATGATAGTGAAGAAGGAGAATCTAAATTTAACCTTTAAATTAAAATCATAAGAGACCTTAATGATCTGAATAATCAAAAGAAGACTATCAATAATCTCAATAGTTAGTTAGAAGAGATCAACATAAGTTTCAAATAAAAGAAATTTGAGTATAGCCAGTTAAAATTTGAACATGTGTAACTGTTAGACAAAATGAGCAAGTTCAAAAGAGAGCATGAAAAGTTAGAACAGGATAGGAATATCAATATAAAAAAAACTAATCAAATATCCCAATGTAATAAAAGATAAGTCATCTTGGTACCATGGTAAGTACATGAATGTTTTTTACTACATCTATCACAATAGATGACACCTTGTAATACTCAACTCTAATAATGTTGAAAAGCCTACAATATTCAATAAGACACATGAAGCTTATAGGATGTACAAAAATACTCAAACATTGGTATGAAGCCAAAGCAAGTTAGGATAGATCATATTGAGCCTAAGAAGTAATATGGACCATTTTCTAAGGAGGAATAAAAAACTAAAGAGGATTATACGCTAACTCAGACCACCTTTCACATTCAAGATGAAGGCATGAAATGGTATATAGATAGTGGTTTCTCAAGCCACATAATATGACACAAAAATAATTTTGTCTTATTTAAGAAGAATGCGATAGGAATAGTGATGTTTAGAGATAACAAAACTGCTAATATAGTTGGTAAAGGTGTCTTGAGTTTGGATAATGGGAAGACCAAGACCCAAAATGTGTTGTAAGTGGAAGGTTTGAAACATAACCTACTCAGTGTATTTCAAATGTGTAATCAAGGACACACACTAACCTTTCATGATAGATAATGTGAAATAAGAAGAGCCAAATCAAGAAGGCTAATTGCTAATGCTAAGAGGAATGAGAACAATCTATATGTAATAAATTAGGTCAAGAAGGAGAGATCTTTATGAGAAAGGTGAAATTTGTTATGGCATAGAAGGCTAGGTCACCTAAATTTTGATAATCTGGTTATAATTATCATTAATAAGTTTGTGAAAAACATGCCTAAGATCATCAAACCTAAAAACATACTTTGTAAGGCATGTCAACATGGTAATTAGACTAGAATAAAGTTCAAATCCAAGGAGTACTCTAACATAAAACCCTTATATTTAATCCATAATAATATATATGGGCCTACAAGAATTCAAAGCATTCAAGGAGATAACTACTTCATGTTACTCATTTATTATTACATAAGAATGACTTGGGTTAATTTATTGAAGGAGAAATTAGAATCCCTTGACAAGTTCAAGGAATTCAAATCCCTTTTTGAGAATGAGAAAAATGGGAAGATAAAGTGCCTAAGATCTGATAGAGGAGGAGATTTTTGGTCTAATGAGTTTGATGAATTTTATGAAGTTCATGGAATAAGGAGATACTTCTTAGCAACTAGGAGACCTTAGCAAAATAGGGTAGTGGAAAGGAAGAATAAAATAGTTCAAGATATGGCTAGAACTATATTACATGAGTCTATATTATATGATGGCTATTTGAGAGAGGCATTTAGCACTCCTATCTACATTTTGAATAGAGGAAAAATAAGGATAAATGGTAACAAGACTCCTTATAAACTATGAAAGGGCATACATACAAATACTAAACACTTTAGAGTGTTTGGGAGCAAATGTTTCATTAAAAGAGATGATGAAAACTTAGGTAAGTTTTATTCCATATCTAATTAAGTAATATTCTTAGGATACTCATCAATGAGCTCAACCTATGTTATGTACCTAAGGATATGATATATGGGTTGATGGAGATGCTGACATGTGCCACATGTTGGCATCTCCATCAACCCATATATCATATCCCTAGGTACATAACAACCTATATATGTTATAACAATAGAATACAAAAGATAGTGGAAAGTACCAATGCAAATATTGATGAGATAATAAAATATCACTCACAATAAAATAATAATTTAAAGAATTTGGAATTCAATAATGATGAAGAGACTATAAAGGTTTATGAGGAGGAATAATAATTTGAAGAGAGATATGACTCAAAATGACCTTGAAGATAGATTCAAAGAGATTATCCTAAATCTCAAATAATTGGCAACAAGAATGCAAGTATCTAAACAATGAGAAGATCTGTAAGTAATCTAAATCAAGAGAATGTTGCTATATTATCAAATATTAAACCTAAGAGTCTTATACAATCAATAAAATACAAATTTTAGATAAGTTATATGAATGAGGAGTTAGATAAAATAAAGAAGAAGGAGACTTGGAAACTAGTTCCTAGGCCTAAAGATAAAAATGTCATTGGCACAGAATGGGTATTTAGAAATAAGTTGAATGAAGATAAATAAGTCACTAGGAAGAAGGCTAGATTAGTATGCAAGGGATATACACAAGTTTAATGGGTATAACTTTAGAAAACCTTTGCACTAGTAGTAAGCTTGGAGGAAATTAGATTATTTCTTACTTATGCATGATTCAAAGGATTCAAGGTATATGAGATGGATGTCAAATATGAAATTTTAAATGGGAATTTGGAAGAAGTGTACATTGAGTAACCTAAAGGTTTCTCACTAAAAAATAACAAATACTATGTTTTCATATACAAAAAGATTTTTATGTCCTAAATCAAGCTTCTAGGGATTGACATGCTAGGTTAGATAAGTATTTATTGGATTAAGGATTCAAAAGAAGAGTTGCAGACAATAATCTAATCAATTTAAAATATGGCCATAATATGATATTAGTTGTTTATGTGGATGGCATTATATTTAGTGGGAACAATGAAAACATGACAAATCTCTTTGTAGAGGTCATGAATAAAGAATTTGATATGTCCATGCTAGGATAAATATCATTCTTTATTAGATTACAAATCACTAAATCTGAAAAAAAAATATTCATCTCACAAGACAAGTACATAAAAGAGATGTTGAAAAAGTTTGATATGGAAGATTGAAAGGTATTTAGTACACCCATGATCATAAGATGTAAGTTGATCAAGGAAGATGAGTCTTTAAAGGTCAATCAGACATAATATAGGTCAATAATTAGAATTATATTGTATACCACTACCTCTAGAACTGACATCATATAATTAATAGGTCTTGTGGGGAGAGTTCAAGCTAATTCAAAGGAGAATAATTTGAAAGAAATCAAAAAGATACTTAGGTATCTCATGCGGACTATGGAGTATGGATTTTGGTATCTAAAAAGTAAGGAGTTTAATTTGAAAACCTACACAAATGTATCAGTGTAGATGATAGGAAGAGTATCAGTGGAGGAACTTTATTCCTAGGAGGGTGCTTAGTGTCATCGATAAGCAAGAAGAAACCATAAATATCTTTATCCACTTGTGCCACTAAGTACATTTCAATAGCATCATGTTGTATACAAGTCATATGGATGAGGCAGACCCTAAAAGACTACAAGGTGGAGTATGATGGTCCTAGCCCTATCTATTGTGAGAATACAAGTGATTTAAGTGTCTCAAAGAACCCTATCATGTGTTAAAGAACTAAACATATTCCCATTAGATAGCATTTTTTAAGAGAGAAGGTAAGTGAATAATATGTCAAAATTGAATATGTTTCTACATAGGATCAAATTATAGACATCTTGACCAAGCTATTGCCAAAGGTAATTTTTTAACACCTAAGATAGGAATTGGGTGTAATTCCCACCCCTATCAATCATTAAAATTATCAAGTACTGAGGGGGAGATACTCATACACATTACCTTAATAGCTATAGGTTACCCTTGATGTCAAATATTAACAAAATCCTGGTGGATTCTTGGTTTGAGGGGGATATTTTCTAGTTTGTTGATTGAGCTTGATCTATGTTGAAGTAATCTTGTAATCTGAGTTCATTCTGAAAGAGATGATAGCTATGAAAGACCTTTGTCATTAATTTTAAAAGGGGAAAAACATCAGAAAGTAAGAAATAAAAATTAGGAACCAAGCCTAAGATTTGATTTCTATCAAGAGTAATTGACATAGTTTTTTGAGTGTGTTTTCCATCAATGACAAAGGGGAATATTGTTGAACATTGTCATTAATTAAGGGTGAGTTGTTGAGCATTGTCTTTGATTATTAGTTGTTGGAATAAGTGTTATCATTGATGTTAGTCTAATGTCATTGATTTCAAAGGTTCTTATGAAGGTGTATGGTCAACTAAGCTTTGAGCTATCATGATGAAATGAGTAAGCTCCAAAGAAGAAGTTATATGCTCTAAATACCTATGTAAGAAACAATGAATATGCTTTGAATGAAATACGAAGATCCTTAGTGAAGCTCAAAATATCCTCAATGAAGCTCTAAAAAATGCTTAACAGTGTTTGAGAATGATAGAGGTTGTTTGAGTTTATACATGAGGTGTTGAGGGACTTGAAAATAATTAAAAGGTCAGCACGAAAGATCTATGTATGTAGCTCTGAAGATGCTCTGAGTGAGCTACCAAGATACTTAGTTGAGATCTAAAGATATGTAAGAATATCCAAAGATTCTCTATTAAAGTTCCAAAGAAGAATGAGTGTATGATATTTCTTGATAATACACAGGAGTCATTGGAACATATGAGATTTTCAAGGTGAAGCCTACAAGGTGGTTATAAGGTCAAATTCAAGGCCTAATGAGACTTACAGTTCAAGGCCTAGAAAGCAAAATAGAGATGGTGGCTAGATGAGGTATCAATATTAGTTTTCATGAAATAGATAATCATTTGAGCATTGGAAAAGGTGAATTAAGTTTTTTTAATCGTGTTAATGAAGTTTTAGGTTATTATTTGCAATAAAAGGCTTGAAAAGTGTTTTAAGGTTTTTTGAGTGAACAAAATGAAGAGTCATCTACCTGAGAAGATTTATCAAGTGATTTTTGGAATGTATATCATTTTCATGAGAATATAATTTGTTCATGGTAGATGAGGAAGGTTTTTATCTCAATGTTCCAAGTATTGGTTTATGGAAATAGTAAATAAGTTTTATGAATGATCTTTAAGACTGGAAGTTGGTCTAAACCCTCTAAGAACCCTAATAGTAACCCTTTGTTTAAGATATTATTATAAATATATTAGAATGGTTTGATATGTCTAGATAAGTTAATGGAGGTTAAATTAAACTCTCTTAGGAATGTCTAGTTATGATTGGTTTCTGAGGTGACTGAACAGACCCTACATAAAAGTTCTTATTTTTTAAAGATTTGCTATAGTAGCCAGAGTTAACCAAGTCAAAGTTGATTAGTGAATTAAGGTCAATGTGTGATAATTGTATTTGTTTTTCATGAATTTTTATTAATAGGTTCCAGATCTCAAGTATGTAAACTTGGTGATCCAAGTTGGCTAGTCGCTAATAGACCTCGTAGTGCAGATAGTAAGAAAAATAGGTATAAATGAGAAGATGATTCCTGATGTGTTTTATTATAATAATTATGGATTGAAGTACATGATTTTGTTTTTTGGAATTTGAATTATCTATCCATGATTTTCATAAGATTGAAATTCAATGTACTAGGTTGGAACATTGAAGCCAAAATGGCTTGTCTGATCGAGTAGAGTCTATGAAAGAAGATCAATAGATTGGTCTATAAGACCAATAGTTTTCATTATAACTCATGATATGATTGATTGAGGTTGTTTTTAGGATGGTATAATATATTATTCATGCATTTAAATCCTTTGAATGCATATAATTAGGTGTCATAAGTTCATGTTTCCTTGACTATGTTTTGAAGTCAGTTGGAAGTTTTGAGTATCTTCTAGAGAAGAATTTGAGCCTGTATGCCCTGAGTTGAAGCATATGAACATGTAATATTTTTCCATTTTTTTTATAAAAATTAATTTTATACCTCAGTTGTTCAAGATAGATATTGTATGTATGCACATGCCTTTTATGAATAGTGATTTGAGAAAGGGTTCAAATGGTGGTTGGACCTAAAAGGTGTTGTAGACATAAAGTGAAGTTGGATAAGGTATATTTTAGTGGAATATGATGTTTTAATACCATATGAAGTTTTTAAATATTCTTCAATAAATATCAAAGGGTAATGTGTTGCTAAGAAGCCTTCTTAGGTCTTCATAAAGCTTGAAAGAGAAGTAAGGGCTAATTAAGCTATGGTCTACCTAATGTATTGATTGATTAATGATTAGGCATGATATTTTAATATACTAATACATATGATATGGAAAAAATAAAAATATAAGTATGTGGCTAACTAATAAAGATATGATCAAGTGATTTGTATAAAAACAAGGCAATTTAGGCCTATTTGGTGTGCTTAGTAAGTGGAGATAACAAGTGAATGATATAGATCATTGGTGAGAATAAGGAGGTCATGCATACCATAATATAAGTTTCATGAATATATATATAGGTTTTTCACATGAGGATCAAGGTTATAAGACCTAAAAAATCCATGAAGAGGGCTAGTTGAGTGAAGAAGGCTAGAGGGCAGATTGAGAGGGACATAAGTGAGTCAAGAGATGAGGAAGAATATCATCATATATTATATGGAAAATAATGGTTTATTAAGGTAATAAGTTATATTATTTGGATGATTTTTTTATAATTAATATAGGGGATCGGTGCCTCCTTGCAAGTGGGTGCTTGAAAAAACCTGGCTAAGTTAGTGCTGAGCTAGTTGGAGTTGGTGTCCCATGTAAAATGGGTGCTTCACTAAAGATTGATGTTTGTCTTATAGGTTTTTAGTATATTTTACTCATTAGTTGGTTTTATTAACTTTAATGGTTTCCCACGTATATGATGTGTCCATGTGTTTCATTCTCTTATGATTTGATGCTTATGCTTGCTAAGATGTACATGCTTGTTAGAAAGGTTCATGTATGATTAAGTGGAATTGAATGAAACATTTTGAAGATTGATTCACCCCCCTCTCATTAATTATGATTAAAACATGAATACATATCTATATTTATTTATTTGTGTATTATTAATTGGTTCATTGATCTACAAGTGTGAAAGAGAGACATTTAGACCTTAAGAATTTTATGTGTGATACAGTCAAGTATCTAGAAGTGTGAAAGGTTTCTTTGACTTATTTAAAGAATTTTGATGATTTTAATGGTGATATAAAGTTTGTATTATGTTTATGGGTTTTTTTTACTAATCAAAACCCATTGTGAATACAAAAGTATCATTTAAACATTAAGTTTCATACCTATAGTCAGGCTAGTAAATGAGCTTTCTAAGTATTTTCATTCAAATAAATTCTATTTCAATACATAAGATTGTTAAGTGTTAGAACATGACTTATTATAGTGTTTTTAGATTTTTAAACATCCATTTGATTTTGATAACCTTATTATTTTACTTCTTGGGCATGTGTATAACCCTACATATGGTTTTTGACTAATTTAGGGTTTAGCTATCTAGACACCATTTTAGACCTTTAAATTTCACTTGTAGCTTGTTATTATTTTTTTAAATTTGAATCAATGGGTTTTTTAGTCTTGAAATGTGTGAAGTATTTTACATCCTAGACTTAATTTTATAGTCCAAGAGACCTACTTGAGGCCTAGTTTGAAGAATCTTGGGTTGAGTTAGTGTATTTACCTTAAGATTTGGCTCATAAAACTTTGTAGGAAGTTGTATTACCTTAATAGGTATCTTAATCAATGATATTTTTGTCCTAAAACCTTATGTACTTGACAAACTAATGAATAAAGTGATTTAGAAAGGCTACAAGGAAAGGAGCCTATTTTGATAAACTTGTATCTTATTTTGGTTAACTCTCTTTATACATTAAATTGGTATTAGAGTGGTTGGGTAATTGAAAGAGGATTATAATAGGTTGAAAATATTTGAGTTTAAGAGTGAATTGCTTGTTTTTGGGATAGTTGTAGTGAAGAAGCTAGAATGCCACCTAAAAGGAATCCAAGAGGAGGTGGAAGAAAATGTATCCAAATGGGAGATGAAATACTAGATGAGTTAAAAAAAACTAAGAGTTAGTTTTGATGCAATGTTGATAGCAATGGATGCTAATCAAAGAAGAGGAGTGGTAATAAGGAATACTAGTGATAGGGAAGAAGAACCACAAGCACCAAAAGAGGAAGAATAAGAATTAGAGTGAGAAGAAGAAGGAATTAATAATCTACTAAAAGTAGTCATGAGATGAGGGTTTAAATAAAAAATAAAATTCCCACTTATGTAGGAAACCTATATGGAGAAGATATCATTGACTGTATTATAGAGTTGGATACATATTTTGACTTTAAAAATGTACTAGGTGAGAACATGATAAAATTTTGGGAAGTTCTTGTTCTCAAAATGAAATAAAATTTAAGGAGAAAGAAAGGTAAGGCCAAGATCAAATCTTAAGGCATGATGGTATCTAAATTGAAGGAATTTTTTTCCCTAGTTATTGACACACTAACTTATTCAAGAAGTTGTAGAATTTGAATCAAAAAGAGATGGGTCTTAACTTAGGAATATAACAAAACTTGACCATCAGATCAGGTCATGTAAAAGAATATGTGGATAATATTTCTTGGTGTCTCAATGGGCTAAGAGACAACCTTTAGGTTGAACTTAGCTTGGAATGTCCAAGAATACTTGAACAGTGTTACCAATATGCCCTGAAAGTAGAGGACAAGTTGAATAAAAGATAAAATCAATAAAATAGGGGTAGGGGCAGAAATTATAGAGGTAGATGTCAATAAGGAAGAAGAATCACATCACAAAGAGCTAATTCTAAGCCTAGTAAGAGACCATTCTTAAGACAAGGATACACACAACTAGGTAGAGGATTAAGTGGATTCACTGGTAAGTGTTTTAAATGAAATAAGTTTGTTGGTCATAGGTTTTGAGAATGTGTAGAGAATGCTCAAGCTAGTAGAACTAGAACTAAAAATATAAACTAAATAGTTCAAATAGATGAAGAGAGTGTGGATTATCCATTTCATGAATCTTTGTTGATGAGGAGAGTGTTGATAAAACCACCTAAGGATAAGGAGTGTGCCCAAAAGAATAATATATTCAAGACAACATGTAAATGTCAATTTTAGTGCTATAAATTGGTAATTAATTCAAGTAACATAGATAATCTAGTGGAAATAAAGATGATAAAAAATCTTGGATTGAAGAGGATACCACACTAAAACCCCTAAAAGGTCTCATGTATGTAAAATAGCTAACAAGTTATTATAAATGAGTAATGGTGGGTAGACTTTAGGATTGGAGGATACAAGGATAAGGTATTATGTGACAGAATGCTAATGGATGAGTGTCATGTGTTCTTAGGAAGGATTTGGAAATATGATAGAAAGACTAATAATGATGGTATAAATAATGTACACACTTTGTAAAAGTCTCTAATAATCCATACATTACTATTTATTAAATAATAAGACAATGGGTAAAGGACCAATGCAAGTGTCATCATGATAAGTGAGAAAGGGTTATTATACACTATGAAAGAAGAAGAATTGGGTTTTGAAATTTTGATCAAACCAAGGAATATTGTAATGTCAACTAAGATAAATGAATTACCTCAATAGGTGAAATATATGTTGGAGGAATATACTGATATAGTGGTGGATGAACTGCTTAATGAGCTACCACATATTGGGAGCATTAGTCATCATATTGACCTTGTACTAGGTGTTAGTTTACATAATAAATTTTCTTATAAGATGACTATACAAGAGAATTTATAAATAAATAATCAAATACATTACCTCTTGGATAAGGTATTGACCAAATAAATTTTGAGCCCATGTGCAATACAAACTATACTAGTGCCCAAGAAAAAAAGAGACTGGATAATGTGCACAGATTCAAGAGAAATTAACAAGATAACAATAAGGTATATATTTCCCCTTCCAATAATTAAGGATTTAATGGATTGTTTGAGTGGTTATAAATACCTTTATGAGATAGATATTAAGAGTGTTTATCACCAAATAAGAATAAGAAAAGGAGATGAATGGAAGACTACCTTTAAGATAAATGAGGGGTTATATGGATGGTTTGTCATGCCATTTTATCTTAGTAATGCCCCAAGAACATTCATAATAATCATAAATGAGGTCTTAAAACCTTTAATTTTTAAGTTTTTTATTTTATATCTAGATGATATCTTGATTACCACCCTAGTAAAGAGGAACATATTTAGCATTTGAGAATGGTTATGTAAAGGTTGCATGAGGAGAGGTTGTTGATTAACCTCAAGAAATGTTTATCAATGAAGATAGAGCTTGTTTAACTTAGTTTTGTGATCTCTTAAGGTGTTTTTAATATAGATAAAGACAAGGTGAAGGCCATCATTGAGTGGACAACTCCAAGGATAGATTATGAGATAAGAAGCTTCCATGGTTTAGCTAACTTTTAAAGGATGTTTGTCATATATTTTAATGGGATTTTTTCACCCATTGTTGATACTATCATAAGGGTTAAAAAGATATTTGTATGGAATAATATAACAAAGAGAAATTTTAATTTTTTTAGAAAATAATAAAGGAATAGCTAGTATTAGCACTTCCTAATTTTAAAAAGGTGTTTGAAGTTGAGTGTGATGCAAGTGGAGTATCCATTAAATCTATCCTAAGATAATGGAGTAGACTTGTAGATTAATTTAGTGAGAACTTAAACAAGGATAAGAAATAGTATATATCTTATGATATTGAGTTTTATACCATGGTTTAAGCCTTCAAGAAGTGGAGACATTGCTTAATGCCAAAGTAGTTTGTTATGTTCATAGATAACCATGCACTTCATTTCATAACTAGTTATCCAAAGCTTAGTTAAATACACATGAAGTGGGTAGAGTACTTGAAAAACTTCATATTTATCATCAAGCATAAGAAAAGACACACAAACAAGGTAAAAAATGCTCTAAGTATGATAACTTTGCTTATTAGTGATATTCATCTTGAGAGTGGAGGAATAGAGTAATTTAAAGATTTATATGAAACTAATTTAGATTTTTAAAATGCATATGAGGCTTCCAAGCATCCAATTACAATAAACATGGAGCCTTGTATGGAGTATGTGATTCAAGATGGTTTGTTGTTCAAATGAGTTTAGCTTTATGTGTCAAGGAGTTTAATTAGAGACAATTTAATCAAGGAGAAACTTTATGGTAGTTTGGTAGGTCACTTTTGTCTTGATAAGACCTTAAATCAGCTTAGTAATCATTACTATTGGCCTAGAATGAAAAAAATACGAGGAAGTTTTTGGAAAGGTGTAAATTTTATCAATATGCAAATGTAAATAACATTAATGGAAGACTATTCCATCCCTTACCAATACCAAATAGGCCTTGGGATTCCATTAGTATGGAATATGTCATGGAGTTACCAATAACTCAAAGAGGGCATGACTCTATTTTTGTCATTGTGAATAGATTTTATAAAATGGTCCATTCGATACCTTTTAAGATAACCAATCATGCTACTCATGTGACCAATTTTTTATTCAAGGATGTGGTTAGAATATATGGAATACCATTAATAATTATCTTAGATAAAGATACCAGGTTTGTAAGACACTTTTAGAGAACCTTTTGGAAGAAGATAGGAACCAATTTGAGATTTTAGCTTAGCTTACCACCCTCAAATAGATGGCCAAACTGAGGTTGTCAATAAAATTTTGGGTAACTTTCTAAAATGTTTTACAAATGATAATCCTAAATAATGGGACTTAGTATTTCCAAAATCATTATTTGCATACAATGACAAATCTAATAGAATCATAGGAAAGAGTCCATTACAAGTGGTATATGGTATGCACCCAAAGGGATTCTTTGAGTTGGGAGACATAGGAAAAATGGAGAAAAGAGGTCCTGATGGAGAAGAGTTTTCCATTACCATACAAGAGGTGCATGAGAAAGTGAATAATCAATTAGAGTTGAGTGTGGAAAAGTACAAAAAAAAATCTGATTTAAAGAGGAGAGAGGTAAAATTTAAAATTGGAGATATGGTGTTATCTCACTTGAGGAAGAAAAGGTTTCCAAAAGGTTAGTATAACAAACTAAAGATGAAAATGATTGGTCAATGCAAGGTCATAATAACATTTTATAACAATGTTTATTAGATAGATTTGCCTAGTGGCATAGGTATCTATCCTATATTAAATGTTTTAGACTTGTATCCATACAAGGAAGGAGATATGAAAGATCAACCAGCTGGAAGTCAAGACACAATATTCCAATAGTGGGTAGATTAGTTGCTACAAACAAAGAAAAAAGAACTTGAACTCATATTAGATAAAAAAGTTGTAAAGATAACAAGAGGTAAAGATTAATATCATTACATAGTGAAGTGGAAACATCATAATATATTAGATTCCACTTGGATGACAACAACAGACATCATCAAACATTGAGGTACTCTTAAAGGCCTCATGAATAAGATTTCATGACTCAATTTCTTATTCCTAGGGAGTATAATGTAGGAGCATCACTCTATATGATAAATTTTGGCTTGTTCATTTATAGGTAAATCTTTATGGGGTTTTTTTAGTCTCTAATATCCTTTAGGATTAATTTATATATCTTAGCAGTTCATAAAATTTTAATTGGATCCCTCTAAAAAATTTCTCACCAAAACTCCAAATTCAATATTTTGAATTTATTTCTATAGTTATATGGTGTTAATAAAGTTTTTATTTGGTTCAAAGGTTTTATTTTGGTTTTATTATTAGTATTAGTGGTTTTAGAATATTTATTAATGGTTTTATACCTTTTTGGTCATATATGTTATGCTTAAACCTTTTATAATGTCCAAGAAAACTACTTGTTCAAGCATAAGCCTACATTAGAGGCAAAAAATATTCAGTTGGAGATTTACTAGGGAATTAAATTGAATGAAGAGTATAAAATAGTTAATTATAAATGTGATAAGAAGGTTAATTTATCCAATAAAGAAGAGGGAATATCTAAATTTTCAAAGTGAAGGTTGTATATCTTAGTTTTCTATATATGATTATGTTGAGATCAAAAGTGTTCCTGATTGAAAGAAGATTTTGAATGCATTTGATAATATTGGTAAGTGTGAATAACTATATGTATCTATTTTTTAGTGTATTTTTAATTGGATAATTAATCTATATTTGTGAAAGAGATACATGTATACCTTAAGAATCGTGTGTGTGATGTAGTCAAGTATCCAGTAGTGTGAAAGGTTTCTTTGAATTATTTCAAGCATTCTAATGATTGGAATGGTGTTATAAAGTTTATATTAAGTGCATGTAATTTTTTTTAATACTAATAACCCATTTTAAATACAAAATTTTCATCCAAAAATTAAACTTCATACCTATAGTCCTGTACCCTATTTTTATTGTGAATAGTCCAGCTACTAAATGAGCTTTTTAAGTATATTTTCATTTAATTAAATTTTGTTTCAATACACATGGTTTATTATTGTTATAATAGGACTTATTATAGTGTTTTTAACCTTTTAAAAATCCATTTTAGTTTGATAACCTTATTCTTTTACCTCTTGACCTTTTGTATAACCTTACTTAGGGTTTTTGACCAATTTGGGGTTTAGCTATCTAGACACTATTTCAGACCTTTAAATTGTACATGTAGCTTGGTATTATTTTTATAAAGGTTAATAAATTATTTTATTGTATTATTGACATGTGTTAAGTATTTTATAACCTAAACTTAGTTTTATAATCCAAGAGACCTAATTGATGCCTAGTTTGAAGAAGGTTAGGTTGAGTTAGTGCATTTACCTTAAGAGTTGGCTCATAGAACTTGGTAGGGAGTTTTATTACCTTAATGGCTATCTAAAAATATTATTTTTTGGTCTTGAATCATTTTTTACTTATTAAACCCACTGAAAAAGTTCTTTATGAAGGCTGCAAAGAAAGGGGCCTAATTTAAGAAACTCATATCTTGTTTTGGTTAACTCTCTATGAATCAAATATCCCTATAGAGGAAGATATACAATTTATGAGTAGGAAAAATAATTCAACATATATTTAAGATAAGTTAAAAACATTTTTATTATGCTAGTCACTAGTCTCAAATAGATGCTTCAAGAAATATTTACAAACCTTAAATTTTTTGTCTAGATTCTTAAATCACTAAAAATGTTCCACAACCATTCCTTATGGATCATTATAATAAAATTTTATTGATTTATATACACATTAAACTATTTATTTAAAATACCAGGCTGATATAATGAATACTAATTTTACATTTTAACACTTTATTCTACTTATGAATATGCATAAATTTTATTACAAGGATTTAATTTGATGGATCAACCAATGTATCATTTTTATTTAAATCATGTTTCATATGGGTAAATTATCACAATGGTATCCTTACATTTGGGACCAGATCAATTCATTTGGTATCATTGGTTGTGTGCTCAAAAGAAATAGTATAATAACAATGTCAGTCTATTTTTATGAAGGATTTATATTTACATTATGATGTAAATTGGTTGGATAACTAATTCAACCAATAAACCAAGCTTAAAAAAATTGATACAATCAAGGAATATACTAAACAATTTGTCCCTATTTTTGTGAGTACAAAAAAATGTTTTGGATGAATATATCAAGGATTTATTGTTAGGTGGATAGCATAATAAAATTAAATATGAGGTATAAGCTTGCTTAATCCATATTATTTATATAATTGTATTTTCATGGAAAGAAGAGTAAAGGAAAATAATTTATCTTCAATTAGACAATATTTCACAATATCAAAATATTATAGTCTCAAAAATCATCCATTCTTTAACCTGCTAGATTAATAGATCAAAAAATGAGTAAAAGAAGAAAAAATAAATATGTTTTAATAATGATAGAAAGTATAACATACGTAATAAATTTATGAAAAAAATATATTCTACATTGAAGGTTTCATATAATAAGAAGACAAAAAATAAATCAAAGTTAAGGAGGAACTACATGAATCATCATATGATATACATCCTATCATTTCATGCCATGTAATTTTAGGGATTAATAACCCCCAAACCCTATATGTTATGGGATTTTTAGAGAATCAACAAGTGAAAATTTTTATTGATTTTAAAATCACCCATGATTTCATTTACAACATATTAGTGGCACATTTGAATTATTTTGATTATTCTACTCCAAAATTTCAAGTCATGACTATTGATAGGGGTATAATCAGTTGTTCAAGTAAATACCCTAGTATTAAACTAACTATGTTTGCTTAAATTTTAAATATTATTATGATTTTCATTACTATAGGGGGAATATAGTCTTATGATCTCAATGGATTACCATATTAGGCACAATAGAGATGAAATTTTAGGACCTATTAATATGATTTGGTTCTAACGTAAATAATTTAAAATCTCCAAGGCTAAAATAAAATATGCCATTAATGGTAATCTCTAATCAAATGTAAACATTGAGTACAAAATTATCGATTGGTTTTGTGTCATAATTATTGTATGTAGAATCAAATCAAGTGAAAAAATTATGACCACTAGATCATTAAGATATTATAGACATTAATTTAGTTATTTTTGGTGATATGAAAAATGGTTGTACTAAAAAAATATCATGATCATTGCATTCAACTTGTATTGTGGTGAAAAAGATCCAACATTAGACCATAAAAATTGTATAAGCCAAAAATTAAAATAAAAAATATGGTGTATGAGACAATCTAGGTGGGTATTATTTTCCATAGTCAAAGTGTATATTCATTTTAAGTATTGGTGTGTAATAATGATGACACAAACTATTGATAACTAAATAAATTCACTATCAAATATAAGTATCCTATTGTGGTAATTTATGGTTTTCTATATGATTTAAATGGTGTTGTTTCTTTTTAAAAATAAGACCTAACATAAAAGTATCATCAAATCATAATAAAATAAGACAATATTAAAAATAAATGTTTTAGAACATGTGATGGCCATTATGAGTTTTTGGTGATGCCTTTTAGTCAAATAAATGTCTTGTCTACATTTTGAATTTTGATAAATTCCATATTTAAGCCATTTCTAAGAAATTTCGTATTTGTGTTATTTGATTATATATTGATCTAAAATAACATGTCGAAGGAAAATCTATGCCATGTGAATCTATTTTTACAAAATATCAAAAAACATAAACTTTATGTGAATCCATCAATGTGTACCTTTAGAGTCAATGAGTATAATAATTGGATCATATTTTATTTTTAAAGGTGTAAATTTAGATCCTAATAACATCAAGGAAATGGTGGAATGGAAAGTGCCTAAAACCATAAATAACATCTGAGGATTCCTAGGATTGAGATGATACTATCACTAATTTATAAAAAAATGTTTTATAATAGTAACACCACTCACATCTCTATTTAATTACTTATTCAATTAGAATAAGGAAGCCACCAGCGTATTTGAGAAGTTTAAGGTGGCCATGGTATCACTCTAGTATTAATCAATCCATATATTTTCTAAAAAATTCATTTTATAATTTGATGCATTGGATCATGGTATATGTGTTGTCCTTATGCAAAAATGTAGGCCCATTACATTTGAAAATCTCCCTCGATTATAATAAATTTATTAAACTCATAAAAATAAATGTTTGGTATTTTGCATGCAGTAAAACAACACAAAATTAATTTAATTTTGGTAAATTTAAGGTAATTATAGATCATGATGGCATAAAATATTTTTTAGAAGAAAGGTAGTCATTATAATAGACAAAAATTAGGTCACAAAAATATTAGGATATGAAATCAAGATCATATATAAGAAATAAAAGGATAGTTTAGTGGAAAAAGCACTATCTAAGAGAAATTAAACAACAAAAGGTTTTTTGTGTGCCATATACATATCATAACTAGGTTGGGTATATTAGTTAGTTTTTGAATGGAATAATGACATAGATACACAAAATCTCATTCAAAAACTCAAAAATATCTTAGCACATTAGATAATTTTGTTTGGAATGGAGACTCCCTATCATATAAGGATAATATCTACTAAAGAGATAATTTAATTATAGATCAATATATTATAGATAACCTACATGAATTTATAGTAGGGGAACATTTGAGATTCTTAAAAACTTATCACTAGTTCAAACAAGATTTAGTTTTCAAAGGTATACATTTTGACGTACAAAACTTTGTGTAAGAATATGTGACTTGTCATCAAAACAAAGGTTAATTAATTAATAATCCAATATTTTTATACCCTTTAATTTTTGGAAGAAAAATTACTAGAGGGGGGGTTAATTAGTTTTCAAAACTTTCTTATCGAATCCACTTAAGCAATTATCAACATGTAGATCAAACAATGCATAAATGATCAACTAAAAAAACATGAAATAAAATTACACACCATATATGTGGGAAAACCTCTATGGGAATAAAACCCACTAATATCTTAAAATGGACTATAGTCCTATAATACAAACATAAACTTTAATGAAGCACCAACTTCACATGGATCACTAACCCCAACTAACTAAGCACCAACTTAGCTTGGCTTTAGCAAGAACCCACTTGCATGGAGGCACCAACCATCCTATATAACACAAAACCAACTCAAAAATATACAAAAATTGATAAAATTTATAATACCTTTTTTCTCATACAATATATGATGATCTCCTTCCTCATCTCTTCACAAATTTTTATCCTTCTCAAAATTGGTCTCTAGCCTTTTTCACTCAACTAACCCTCTTCTTGACTTGATTAGGTCATCTAACCTTATTTATTATACATAGAACCTATATAAAACCTTCATAATATATCATCAAAACTTATCTGATGGTATACAAGACATTCCTCTACTCTATAATATCTTATTTTATTTTCTTGCACACTTACTTTAAATAGGCCCAAAATTGCCTAGTATTTATACAAGTTTCTTGTCCATATCCTTCTTAGTTGGAAAAACACCCTTAACCTCTTAGGTCAGACATGAAATTAATATTATGATATATCATATACATGTATAAAATTTTATTTTATTCCCTTTATGTCCAACCTTTCTCAAATAGGCCTTATCTCTCCTTTAGGTCTCATGGGGACCTAATCCCATTAGGCCTACTTATCACACATTACCTTATGATTTTATTGGAGAAAATTCATAAAATTTACATGGTATAAACAAATAATATGCCTTAAAAAAAATCCTTTATAATATCATCTATGATACATAACACTTTTAATCTCAAATCACTACTTGGAGCACATCATTAGTACTGTTCATATTAGGCATGTGCATACCCAAAAAGTCTATCTTAAACAATTAAAGCATAAACACAAATTTAAAAATAAACATAGAAAAAATATATATATAAATAATATACATGAACTTATGTTCATTACCATTTGTATTATACTTCATAACTCAAGGAAAAAGTACTCACACCCTTCTCTACAAGTAGCCCACTCAAAACTGCCAACTGGCCTCAAAACACAGTCATGAAGACTTGAACTTATGATACCTGAGGGAAAAAATTAAAGATATTAAAATAAATGAAAATTATATTATAAATTCCTTATATAAAATTACATAAAAATTATCACAAGCATTAATGGAAACTATTGGTCTTGAAGACCAATCTATTGATCTTCTCTCTCACAGACCTTACTCATCTAGACAAGCCATTTTTGCTTCAATATTACAACTTCTTACACCGAATTAAAATATTTTTAAAATAATGAATAATTATTTAAATTACCAAAAAAACACAAAATGTAAATTATATTCAAAAACTCATGGCTAAGAGCCTCCAACTCATCACTATAATTTGCTTACCCAGATCTGTTAGTTTACCTTTGAACATAGTCATGGTGATAATGACTTTCAAACCTTGTCTAGACACTTTCAGGGAATTATTATGCATGTGAATGATATTATGAGATAATTATTTAACTATTATATATAAATATACCATTTTCAAGTGATAATATTGATCTTGCAAACCAATCTCATAACCTTACACCTTCACTATCTCATTTGCACTAGACAGGTCAACTTATGAGCAACATTTTCAAAATATCCAATGACCTAAAAAACATATATAAAAAATTAAAATTTATTAAAGGTATTTAAAAACTTCTCTATTCACTTGGATTCATCCCTATTCCATGATAACACATCCCTAATAAAGTTCACACTTCTTCCTAGTTTTTTCACTATCTGCACCATTTGGCATTTTAGCAATAGATCAACTTGTATGATTAGTTTATCACCCATAAGAGATATAACCTGATCAGAAATAATAATTTTCATAATATTAAATTATCAAGATTCAAACTTCATCCAATTATCAACTTTGACATGGTTAACTCTACCTCCTATAACACATCTTTGAGAAATAATGCCTTTCATGTAGGGTCTACTCACTCTCCTAATAAACCAATCACACCTAAAAATTATTGGGAGAGTTTAATATAACCTATAATAAATTAAATATCCATTAAAAACCATTCTAGGCTATTTTAATGAATATCTTTCTCATCAAGTCAATTTTAGGGTTTTAGAGAGGGTTAACACTATTTTTGGTGTCAATGATTGTTCATAAAGATTAACCCATTATTATATAAACCAATGATTGTAAATTTTATCAAGTAACCTTACCCATATACCATTAATACATTATGTTCCCATGCATGTGTTACACATTCCAATGAGTACTTAAAAGTTCTTCTCGAGTTAAGAATGCTTTATTATGTGCACACAAGAGACCTCAAAACACCTTTTTTTCCTTTTATTTCAAAATTTGACATCAAAATTTTGTAAAAATACTTTAAAAAACATGATACACATATTTAAATTCCCAATTTTTCATATTTTCTTTGGAAATTAATCTCGATACTCCATCTAATCACCATCTCTCTCTTTGCTCTCTAGGCCTTTGACCTACAGGTCACATTAGACCTTGAAACTAACCTTATAACCACTATCCAAGATCTTATTACCTCATTTATATGTCATAAAACCTCTTACCATGCTCAACCAATTCCATACAATCTTCATATTCATTGAAAATACCTCATGACACATCATTGCGTCAGGCAAGGTCTAGAACTAGTCTAGTTACATGCTAAGTCCATAAGTATTACCCCTATAGGCTTACTCTAAGATACTAATGAGTGATACAATGCCTCTTAATCATGATAAAACAACCATATACATCCTCTTATGCCTCTATGCATCCATATCACTGGGTCACCATGCTGCTTCATTTACAAGACTAGGAATCCTATGCACAATCCTTTTCAAGTCTCTTGCTAGGTTCACACACTTAAAAACTTTGGAAACTAATATTAAAAAACTCTTTGATAATTATACACCTTTCTCACATGAATCATATTATCCTTAGATAATATCATACATTTTCACACAACTCTTCATGCTCATCATGCACATGCTCATTATATGACTATGTTTGTTATGACTAGACTTCTCAAGATACCTAGTACTTAAAACATGCTTATATTGACCTGATCATCAAAAATATTTTGTGAGAATATTGATAGTCATCAATATGTCCTTAATCATGACATTTAACTTAGAATAATAATTATGTTTCCTTCAAATTATCTCTTAGTAGAAAGACATCAGGTTGCCTTCAAGTATCTCATGTCACATGGTTCATATATCACTAACCACTCACCATGCATCTTTACCAGATGCACCAATGATATAAAACTTGACCTTGAAATCAATGAAAAAACTTGTCAACAAACTCCCCATTCATCATTGATGGAAAATCATTTTTCAAACTACTCACTCTCATCTCCCCTAGTCTGGTCAATCTCCCTTCTTGGACTTTCTCTTCCTTTGACATTAATAACAAAGGGTGCTACACAGAACACCATATGGAAACATACCTTATTACTACAAGATCTCAACACACAAAATATGAATTATTAAAATAACATTATCCCCCTTACTCCATGCATATTTTCTTCAAATGATCTCAGATAATAAGACTAATTCTCAACAAAGATCAAGCTCAGTCAATAACTAGAATAGTTCCCCCTCAAAATAATCATACATCATGATTTTATTGAATTAATAGTGTCTCCATGAATCTTATTAAAATATTTTCATAGAGAACTAAACATCAAAATTTAAGGATAATCCCAGATCTCCATGCTTTCACAAGACTGAATATCCTTCAGTATCCTTTTAGGCTTGATTTGCAATTTAGGCTTGATTTCTTCATCAACCATTTGATCATAAATGTGGGTTGAAAACAAACATTCTTGACTTTATTTCACATTTAAATCATGTTATATCATATTAATAAGTCCACTTAAATTTTTAGACTGATCATGACTCATCTTCATTATCTTTGGTTTCCATACATTCATTTGTCTTCTCTCTAGCACTCTAGAGGCTTCAATCATCTTGTTTTGACTTCATGAACTTATAACCTTGTTAGGATAGAATATTAAAATGTGTCCTACATTATGATAATTATAACAAACCAGATTATACACACCTCTTGACTGATGTGAGCTATGACTCCTTCCATAGTCCCATGGATACTCAATCTTAGATGGTCTTCTACATTATCTTACTCTATGATTAAACACATTAAACACAAAATAGTAACCATTCAATGAATTGGAATACCTTATATAATTAGGCTATTTGATAGGTCTTTTCATGTTGACCTTATTTTCTTCAAAAATCTTCTCCTTGACTTGAGGTGCCTCCTTTTGATCTTCTTTGAAATCAAGACCTGTCTTATCACTTACAGACTTTTGACTACTCAATATATCATCTAAAGCTTCAATGATATTTTCATACTTCATAAAGGTCCTCATCTTGATATATGCTTGATTCAACTCAACTTTTAAGGATTATATTTAAGTTTCATACCTGATGCATTCTTCCTTTTTAGCCTGTAGGCTTGCATTGACTACCTTTATCTATGCCTCAACTAGATTGATGATCTCATCATAATCCTTGAAAGCATTGCTCATCTTTTCCTCAAACAAGACAATCTACTCCTCATAGTCCTTAACTAATGATCTTAGTTTGTGATTATTTTTCCTTTATAAATTTGATTCCTATAGGTTAATTACCAATTCTACCTCAAGATCTAAATTCACATATTTTTTATCTGATTCTATATCAACCATAATGTCTTTCCCATCTAAACAAACCTCATTGTCTGATTCTATGGCAATGAACAAGGTTTCATTATTGTCATGTTCAAGTTCTTGGCTTCCATCATCAATATCAAAAGAACTTGAGTCACTTACATTAGAAGAGTTGTATTCTTTAGAATATAAGCTTCTCTTATTCTTTAAGGTTCCTTTCTTGCCTTCATACTTCATGAACTCCTTTTTTAATTAATCTTAGAGTTCTTGTCATCTCCATGATGTTCATCATGTTCTTCATCATTCTCATATTTATCCTTGTTAGGACATTTAGATGCAAAGTGACCAGTCTTTCCACAATTGAAACATTTGAAGACAAACTTATCATAGACAAACCTCAATTTCCATACAAACATGGCTATTAGTTGATCATCAATAAAATCTAAGCATTCCTCATCCTAGATCTTCTTATCTTTTGATTTATTCTCAACTTTTAAATCTAATTCCTTCTTGGGAGGTCCTCTTTCATTAGTTCTTATCTCATAGGTAGTCAATATGTCATGACGCCTATCCATCTCTAGCTTGTCTAAATATTGAAGATCTTCTACTACAAACACCTTAGAGTCAAATTTAAGAGTTAGTGATCTAAGGATTTTTTTAACAATAATAGATTATTTCACTTCTTATCCTAATCCTATAATGTCATTGACAACTTCATCAACCCTCAATAGGTAAGATGCAATAGTTCCATATTTATTCATCTTCAAGCTTTCAAATTATCTTTGACGGGTCTACAACTTGGCCATATTCACTTTGGTGTATCCTTCATATATAGTATTCAATTTTTCCCATATCTCTTTAGATAATTCAAAATGCATCACCTTCACAATATGTACCTCTGATAGACCACAACAAATAACATTTATTACCTTCAAGTTGTTTTCACTAGCTTTCTTACCTACTACACATGTTGGTTGAAAGGAGGAGTAATATAATCATCCACAACTAACTACCAAATATCATGTCCTTGTGACATCAAATATATCTTCATAATTAAATTACAAAAGGCATAGTTAGTACCCTAAACAACATAGCCTTACTTGTACAGAAACCACCTTGAGCTTGTTGACTGGCCATCCTTGCTTCTAAGATCTTATTTATGATTTGATACCTACTAAAAATGACTAGGATCTAATACCAAATTTTGGAAACAAAATGACTAGAGGGATGAATCAGTCTTCAAAAATTTCTTATCAAATCCACTAAAACAATCAACTTATAGATCAAGAAATACATAAACAATCAACTAAAAAGCATGAAACAAGATTACACAAGTCAACACACCATATGTGGGAAAAACTCAAGGGGAATAAAACCAACTAATATATATAAATGGAATATAGTACTATAATACAAACATAAACTTTAATGAAGCACCAACTTCACATGTATCACCAACAACAACTATCTAAGCACCAACTCAATTATGATTTATCAAACACCCACTTGTAAGGAGTCACCAACCCCCCTAGATGAATAAAAACCAAATAATCCACCTAAAAAACTTTATCACATTTATAATAACTTATTTCTCATACAATAGATTATAATATCATTCCTCATCTCTTCACACACTTTTATCCCTCTCAAAACTGGTCTCTAGCCTTCTTCACTCAACTAGCCCTCTTATTAACTTGATTAGGTCATATGAAATTGTTTATTATACACAAAAACTATATAAAACCTCAATAATATATATTATTCATTTATATTATGGTCTAAAATACATTTATCTACTCTAAAATATCTTATTTTATTCCCTTTCACACTTACTTTTAATAGGCCTAAAATTACCTAGTATTTATACAAGTTTCTTGTTCATATCCTTCTTAGTCAGAAAAACACCATACCCTATTAGTTAATACATGAAATAAATATTATTAAATATCATATAAATATATAAAATTTTATTTTATTCCATTTAGGTCTGACCTTTCTCAAATAGGCCTTATCTCCCCTTTAGGTCTCATGGAGACCTAATCCCATTAGGCCTACTCAATACACATTACCCTTTGATCTTATTGAATAAAATTCATAAAATTTACATGGTATAAACACATAATATTCCATAAATAAATACCCCTTATAATATCGTATATGATCCATAACACTTTTAATCTTAAATCACTACTTGCAACACATCATTAGTACTGTTTATATTAGGCCTATGCATGCCTAGAATGCCTATCATGAACAACTGAAGCATAAACACAAATTTTACAAAAAACCGTGTAAAAAAATATAAATATAATATAAATGACCTATGTTTATCACCATGTTTATTATACTTCATAACTCAGGTCAAAATCACTCACACCCTTCTCGATAAGTAACCCACTCAGAACTACCAACTAGCCTTAAAACATAGTCATAAAGACTTAAAATTTTAGTACTTGAGGGAACACATTAAAGGTATTAAAATGAAATAAAATGATATTATAAATTCCTTATAGAAACCTACATAAAAAATATTATAGTAATTAATGTCAACTATTGGTCTTGTAGACAAATACATTGATCTTCTCTCTCACAAAACTTAGTCAGACAAGCCATTTTGGATTCAATGTTCCAACTTCTTACACTAACTTAAAATATTTTTAAAATAATTAACGTGTCATAAATTAAAAAAAATAAATTCATTAGGTTCATCAACTTAGGTCAAATATCCTCCAACTCATCACTACAACTTGCTTACCCATATCTACCAGTTTACCTTCAAACATAGTCATGGTGATAATGAATTTCAACACATGTGTAGACACTTTAAGGGAATTAAAATTCATGTGTATGATATTATGAGATAATTATGTTAATATTAGATATAAATATTCCATGTTCAATTGATAATATTGGTCTTTCAAACCAATCTCATAACCTTACACCTTCATTATCTCATCTGCACTAGACAGGTCAACTTATGAGCAATATTTTCAACATATCCACTGACCTCCAAAACATATATCCAGAATTAAAATGTATTAAAATTATTTAAAAACTTATCTATTCACTTTTATTCATCCCTATTCCATGAAAACACATCCCTAATCAATTTCTCATGTATGCCTAGTTTTCTCATTGTTTGAACCAGTAGGCCTTTTTACAATAGATCAATTTATATTATCAGTTTATAAATCTTAAGATATATAACCTAATAATAAACCATCATGTTCATAAGATACAAGTCTCAATATTTAACCTTCATCTAATTAGCAACTTTGACTTGGTCAACTCTGCTTGCTATAATAAATCTTTGAGAAATAAGGCCTTTCCTATAGGGTCCATTCACTCTCTTGATAAATAAATCACACCTAAAAGTGATTGGGAGAGTTTAATACAACTTCCAATCACTTACATATACATTTAATAAAATTATGGTTTGTTTTGATCAATATCTTTCTCATTAGGTTAATGTTCAGGTTTTAGAGAGGGTTAATAATGTTTATGTTGTGAATGATTATTCATAAATCTTAGCTCCTTATTCCAAAAACCAATGATTTAAAATTTTATATATGACCCTTACCCATATCCCATGAATATATTAAGTTCCCATGTAAAGGTTACACATGACAATGAATACTTGAAAGTTCATTTTAGGTTGAGAATCCTTTATTTTATGCACACAAGAGACCTCAAAACACCTTTTATTTATTTTTATTGAAAAATTTGACCTCAAACTTGGTAAAAATACTTGAAACAACATTTCACACCTATTTAAATTCTCACTTGTTCATAATTTATTTTGAAACTAATTTTTATACTCCATCTAATCACCATCTCTCTCTTTGTTCTCTAGGCCTTTAACCTGTAAGTCACATTAGGCCTTGAAATTGATCTTATAACCACTATCCAAGATATTAAAACATATTTTACATGTAATAAAAAATATTAAAATTATAAAATAATTCCATAAATTCTTCATATGCCTTGAAAATACCTCATGACACCTCATTGTGTCAGGTAGGGTCTAGAACTAGTCTAGTTTCATGCTAGGTCTATAGGTCTTACCCATGTAGGCTTACTCTGAGACACTCATGAATGATCCAATGCCTCATAATAATTCTCAACCAGCATTATACATAATTTTATGCCTATGTGAATCTATCTCACTAGGTCATCATGCTCCTTCATTCACAAGACTAGGCATCCTATACACAAGCCTTTTTAAGTCACGTGCTAGGTTCAAACACTTGACAACATTGGAAATTGATCTTGAAACATTCTGATGCTTTTAAACCTTGTTCACATGCCTCATATACTCCTTTTATAATATCATACATATGTACACACCTATTCATGTTCATCATGCACATTCTCATGATATTACTATGTTTGTTATGACTAGCCTTTTTAAGACACCTATTAATTAAAACATGCTTATCTTGACATGATCATCAAAACATATTTATGACAACACTAAAAGTCACAAATTTGACCTAAATCATGACATTTGCCTTAGAAAAATCATTATGTTTCCTTTAAATTCTCTCATAATAGAAATAAATCAAGTTACCTTCAAATTCTCTAATGTCACATGGTTCATATCTCACTGACCACTCACCATGCATATTTATCAAATCCACCTTGACATCAATGGCATAAAATATACCTTGACATTAATGAGAACACTTCTAAGAATTTGTATCCATATCTATCATTTGGAGGAATTATTTATGGATTTCATTATGGGATTTTCTAATTCTATAGGGAAATTTTCATTATGGGGTCATTGATAGGCTTAAAACATATTCCCAATTTTTTCCTTTTCACACCCATTTTTAACATGTAAAGTGGAAACCATGTGTTTTTCACTCCAATTCTATCACTTTATGTAATGACCATGATATTCGGCATTCCCTAAAATAGAATATGGGGACAACTATTTACTTTTATCCTCTATTTTAGGATTGATCTGTGATTAGCCCAGGGTATGGCTATAGGTATTTGACTTCATAAATAGAGTCTACATGAATAATATAAAAAATATGTACTATTTCCACCAAAACTTCAATATGAAGTTCTTGCACATAGGTCTAATTACCAAATATTATTGTGGGATTTCAAGTACTATGATTATATATTTCTAAATGTAAGGGGAAGGGGTAGTTCAATCTTATAAAATAGACATAAAAGGGAAGGGATAATAAGGCAAAAAGGGAGCTTCTATGTCTAGAATAAACTCAATTAATTGATAATAAAACCAAGTGACCTTTCCATAATTGTAACACTATAGACTAATTTTCATTAAATTTTTACCTCCAAGAACACATATTGGGTATAATCTAAGGAAATAGGGGGGTATGCTTCAAATATGAAACCTCACTAAATATAAGTAATATGATTTTATAACAAACTACACATAAAGACCTAATGGTAGTTTTTAGATTAAGAAACAAATTAATAGTATCGTAAAAGAGAAACAAGAGAGCTCAAATAATTATTTTAATAGTAAATCACATCATAACCATCACACACTTACAGTAGTAGTGTATTAATACAATTAATATAGAATTTTCAATCATTTAGAATGGAGATAAAAGATAATTGAAATACAACATAAACCCTTTGAAAAAAATAAGAATTGTATTCATTAAAAGCAAGTGTTGATATAACAATTGATCTTGGCCAGTTTTATAGTCTAAATAGATTAAAGAAGTAGGTGAAATCTTAGCTATAATTTGACAACACTTTCAAGTAGATTTTTATTGACATCTATATTATAATTAAATTTTACCTTATATCTATGAGGATGGGATTCACATCAAAATAGTGTGAGATTCCCATCCTATACCATGATGGCCACTCATGTCAGTTATAACCATAATTCAAAATTCAAAACAAATAAATCCCCTTAAACTGGTAAAATATTTGTAGGGGACCACTTAGTTGATATGTGAAGGTGTATGTGAAGGTCTATCTCCCAACTATTTTGATCTTGCATCTCTAGCCTCAAATATATCCACCATGAGGTTTAGATCCTTGTCTAACTTGGCAAGGTTCCTCAGGGACTCCTTTAATATCACTTTAGCTTGAGTTTATAGCCTCTAAAAGACTTGAAAGGGTGCTTCCATTTACACTTAGACCCAAGAGACCTAGTTGATGCTTTATATGAATTGCATTGATATCTCTAACACTACCTAAGATCCTTATTTATTTGATTTTGTAAATTTCTCCCTCATGACTGGTTGAATTGACCTAGGTAGACTAAAAATTCCTCTTTATCTAGTAGGGTTTCATCCAAGTGGAATAATATAGAGATATTGACCTCCTTGAAGGAGGTCAGTATCTTATTCCTACCCTATTTCAAAGGTTCAATTATAGTATGAGCCATAATGAGCCACTCCTCCATATTCACATTCATGTTCTTGATGTATATTTAATATAACCCCAATTCTAAGGTTGGTATTAGTTTCAACTCCAATAACATGCCTTTATTAATCACCACTTATAGATTCTTACACTTTTTGTCTATCTCTATAATCCTCTCCAATTAAGCCTAAATAGAATGAATAAGCACATTGGTCT
Source organism: Torreya grandis (assembly GCA_037957365.1). Taxonomy (NCBI): domain Eukaryota; kingdom Viridiplantae; phylum Streptophyta; class Pinopsida; order Cupressales; family Taxaceae; genus Torreya; species Torreya grandis. The sequence goes on from JARHVA010001048.1 coordinate 1,135,108, forward strand.
CATCCAGAGCCTCCACTACCTTCCAAATAACTGATAAGAGTAGTAAGAGGGCATATTTGACCTACCCAATTAGTTTTATGGGAAAAGAGTTATTCACTTGGGCTTCTAAGGTTTGAACTTAGATTTGTATGTGCTCAAGGATTTTTTTTGATATATCATGAGTTTCTTAGAGAATGAAGAGTGGATCCTCAACCATACTTTCTTCCCCAATGGGAGTCCTCACCTTAGTGAGTGAGAACATATCCTAATGGGCCTATCGAATGAATAATTTTTCCTCTTGGATGAAACTCTATGTTAATTTCCACTTCATGCTTATTGAAGTTTGGTTAAATATCCATTATACGTCTGGGTTACCCTAGGAAATTATCTCTAGAAATTGAAACCTTGGGACCAATCCCTAGGTTATGGGAGGGTAGGAGGGGTAGTTGAGATGGTTTTGAATATTAGGAATGAGGGGGAGGAGAGATGAAGGAAGTGGAAGGGATAAATGAGGAAAATACCAAAGGGGGAGGGGGCATGGGAATGAAGTGAAGAAGGATGAAAGGGGAGGCCCATGGGAACATATGTGCCCACCATTGATCCTAATTCATATTTAATTGAGGGGGAATTAACCTTGATAAATGGTTATTACATATAAGGGAAGAGATTGGTTGGTTGAAGACAAATTCTAGGGTGTCCTCGATAATGGAAAGAGGGGGCCTAGGAGAAATGCACCGAGGTGTTATGGCTAGGATTGAATGAATTATTGAGGTAAATAGGGGATGTTGGATTTGAGTGTAAGGCCTTTAATATGAATTTATAATTTGGGTTGAATTATACTTCTTCTTGGGCCTATTACTCAAATTACCTCCATATGTAGTGGAAGGACTGGATATAAAGCAAGAATCATAGAGGTCAATGGTAGAGGACTATAAAATACTGAGGGAGGCACTAAGATGACTAGAGGGGGAACCAAGATTGTTCATAACATTTGAGGTATAATTTTTATGGTTTTATCCATGTTTATTGATGATGATGTGCCCAATAATACCTAGATTGAAGGAAAACCCAAAAAATACACTAGGAGGTTCTAGGTTATGAAATGAATGGGGTAGAGGGGAACAAAGAGGTATCAATGCTCAATATTATTTAAGCTAAAGGTAATATTGTAATAAAATATTAAACCCTATAGGAGGTTGTTCAACCCTACTCTAATATTTTGGAAACATTGGAATACTTAAAGGTATGTGGGTTTACCTATAGTAGAACTATACCTCAAGGTTTAAGGTTTAGCTCCTCAATTTATCTTTAATTATTATAACCTATACTACTAATGACTTATGGGAAAATTAGAATACATATAAATAAAATAAATATAATCTAAGGGGGTGATATGCCATGAATATATACACTATGCTACCATACTTATTTCAATAAGAACAAAACCTACAAACTAGCCTCAAAGTCCTAAGGTGTTCTAACATAAGTGTTTCAATATAGAGGTGATATACATGAGAAAACTCAAGGTAAGTAATCTATAGATTGTATTTATGAATCCAAGGAAGCTTTCACACTTTAAAGGAGCTTAACATATTGATTACACTCTACATGACTTGTTAGAATGAGAACTTCTTACACAAGACACAAAATGAAAAGGAAAATCAAGGATAAAATCACTAGACTTAACCATTCATCACTTTTCACACTTAAATAAGATGTTTATGAACTCAAAACAAAATTTATTGTATTATTCAAAGGTAAATTATAACATCAAACCAGCAAGGATTTGCCATACTAGGTGTGGTATTAGTCTACCAGAGCCAAATTGACTAATACTTATATAATTTGAGAGAGGAGAGAAGAGAATGAAGTTCAAGAGTTACAAAAAAACATGTCAAGTTGATAGTAGTTACATATATATAGGAATGGATTATAGGATATAAAATTCAAGGTCTACTTGTACAAATGTCCTTCAAAGGTATGAAACTCCTTAAATGTGGCATATGATTCTTTAACTTGCTCTTTGAAAACTGCATTCATCATTTAGCCTTATTTGATCACTCCATAGTAGACTAGGGATAGATGAGATTATTTCACTATGAAGGGTGGGATTAGAAATAATCCCCAACATTCATTAGTTATGTCCTTAATCACCAAAATTATTTTGGATATAAGTTATCACTACCTATGGTCATAATCACCCTCCTTTCACTCACTCTTCACACTTGGCACCAAATAAGTCTTCATTTTTCCAATCCAATACATAAAAAAGGTGATGTGACACCTTTAAATATCCCTCATACCCTTAGATCCATTAGGCAGACCTTAAAAGGTATCCCAATTAGAGTTTTCATCTTCTCACTTGGTGATCACTCGTTCACTATGCTAGTTTGGATTGGTTGAGATGAAGGTACTTGTGTGATTTTTTGATGCAATAAATGAATATGAGGGGTTATTTTAGGTCCTATTCTTCCTCCCGAAGTCAATCACATATTTTGAAACCTTTCTATACCTACACAACATATAAAACTATCAAGAAAACAAGTTGTACACCATGTCCATACAAGTAGGGTGGAAACCAAATTGATGGGAAGTAGCCCTAGGGGGCCTTTGCAAGAAAGTCAATTTCATACTAAAACTATCCCATCTAGATTCCTCTTTTTCTTCATCTTTCAAATTAGGTTCTTAGTAAGGGTTTTAGAGGGTTTTAGGTGTTTCTAACCCTTAACATTTATTCATAAAGGTCTAACATTCAAATTGTGAAAAAATTCCATAAGATGAAAGCTTGGGATAGGACCCTCTAAAACTTATCCCAAATCCTCAGACTCCCATGCTAATCCTCCATATAGGTGTGAGCTTCCCAAGTTGGCCTTTCAAGATTCTCTCTCTATTTTACATACCTTGTTATGACTTTAAGCCAAAAAAAGGCCTATCGGTGGCCTCTTTTGAAAACTAGAGGCTTTAACAAACCTTATATATCCCCATGTCTATGTTCCAATGATTTTGAATGTCCACCTAGAGTTATAAATTTTGGTAGACCCCCAATTGGAAGCAAGCCTAATCTAGGTCTAGTTGGAGTTAACTACATACCTATGGGTTTAGGTCACCCTAATTAGTTTCTAGCACTTGTGTGGCTTGATGCATGTTGGAATGTGTCTAATTAATCTCTCTACACTTTTCTTCAAGGTTTCAACACCTTTAAAGTCATTCTCCTAACCTTTCTTTTTAAATCTACAAGATTTCAAAACTCTGGGAGTGCCCTTTATCTGAGACAAAATAAAGGGCACTTCCCCTATTATCTTAGACCATACAAGTATATGATTGGATTTATAAAGTGATGATAATGTTATGTATCAATTTTCATGTGTTTATCACATAATTTACCCCTCCAAATCTCATAAAACCTAAGGCAAACTTCTAAGGCATTAACTATTTGTAGGTTTTTAAATTATGGGTTATAGGTTATTCTTGAGAACCTTTCCATGCTCTATTTCAATTTTATGAGAGTCTTATGAAGTGAATATAACCAATGGTGTAGTTCCTCTCATATATTTCAACAATAAACTTTTTCCAACTCTTCAATTCATGACTTTATCTTGACTTGACACAAGTGGATAACTATGTATTGTGTTTTTAGCTTAAGAGGTAGACATGCCTATAGGTGTATATTTTGTCTTAGAAATTATATATGATTATTCACATTTATTTTAAGTCACAAATGCCATTTGACATTCATATATAATTTTTAAATACATTCCCATGCTATGATCATCTCAAGAAATTCATACTCTTGTGCACAGTCATTTTACCATCAGGCTGTAGATAGACATCTAAGAGTAGAAGACACATGTTGGTTACATTTTACCCTTGTAAAATTGGGTTACTATTTATAGGATATTTTGGAGTCTTGGAATAAAATATAATTTATATATATATTCATGTTTTTTAGGATCCTTCTCACCAAGGTTTACCTTAGGCTTGTAATTACTTATAGTCAATTATAGGTGCCCCTTTTTGGTAACAAGAGTGCACCTATAGGTGAACATGTAAGTCAAAACCTCACACTTCAACCTTCCTTAATGTCCTTTATATTTTTAGTGCCCTTCTAATTTCTACAGGGTAACTTGACATGGAGGTATGTTCTTGTATTTATATCTTAGATTTTAAGGTTACCTAGAGTTCATGATACTGTAGAGAATATTGAAAAGGTGTAGTGAAAGATTTTCAAAAATGGAGGCCTCCTTTTCATCACTCATTGAAACCAAATTGTTGTTTTATTTGGTAAAGTCATATCCCATAGGATAGATATTCATGAGGTAACCATATATAATTCATGATACACTATTATATAATGGCATCAAAAGTATCTAGGGCTCTATTTTAGACCTTTTAAGGAAACTTGTTCATCAACTTAATTTCTACATATGCACATAACTATTCAAACCTGCCTACCACTTTATAGATTCAAACATGGTTCTCATGAAACTATCAACATTATAAGACCTCAAGTAAGGTCTCAAAACATGTTCAAACATTTTTTCAACATTCTTAAGTCTCTGTGGGAGCCACCTGTAGGTGGACATTTCAATATTCATGCAATCAAGGTGGATATGGGTTATATGCATGGAATATGGCCTTATGGTTCATCTTGGATATTATCAACTTATTAAATTGAATATTTCCAAACATAAGGATATTGAAACCAAAAAATTGATGTGTTCCAACATGATTGAAATTATTTATGGCACCTATAGGTGCACATCAATGGACTATGTATAGAGTTAAAATGGTAATCATAGTTTACATATATCACTTGAGATCTTGGATTGATTTTTCTTGTTGTAAGAAGATGTTAAACCTCTTAAAATGCTTATATAATCTCCATGAACATGCTCAAGACCTTCACACATCTCATTTACCATGATTTTAAGTGAATATAATAAAAAGTTGACTGTGTCTCACATTCTTAATGCAACTTCTTTGATATAATCCTTGGAGAGTGAGCTTGGAAGGAGAAAAGTGGTTTCCAAGACATGAAAACATGAAATATAACATATCACACTAATTTGAGACCATTTCAAGAATGAGGAGCTCTACACAAAGTGAAATATGCTTACAACTTAGAAATGGTGATCTCATATTGTAATATGATTTGATTAGCTCATCAAGTCACCTCCAAAAATGAAACCAAAGATGTAAAAAATAAGAGAAGTAATTTCACATCATATGGAATCAAATTCATCAATTGATTTGTATGAAATAGCTCAAATAGAATCAAAACCTATAGGGTGTGGGGATTAGTAAGAAAGATAATATAGTCAACTTATTAAGAATAGTTCATAAAACATAGGAAACCATTATTCCAATTCATACCATGAATGTGAATAATACCAACTTTAATATCCACCACCTAGAACATTTGACTTGAAACCTCTTTTATTGGTCATACCATCAGAAGACCCATTGACTAGTTTTGTATGCCTAGTAGAGTGATGGAGAAGAGAAATAGTTTTGTATATTTTTGGTACTTATAAATCATATCAAGAATGGAAATGGAGTCATGGAAGTTTAAGGGTCATTTTTTGAGATTTCCATATGTGCCATACTCTCCCATAGGCTGTACAACTTCTAAAACCTCCTTATTTTCACTTGCATTCTTGATTCAGTTAGGAACCTACAAGTTTTTAGTTAAGACTAAAATTATTAGAAATAAATATGACATATGTAAAATGAAAGATATTTTTGGACACTTTTACACCAAATAAAACCATACCACTTTCATATATGACTCTAATATACACCTTAAGTGACATAGAATGACTTAGGAAAGAATTTGACCATGACTAAGGTAAGTGACATACCAAATGACATAAAAATGACCATTACACACCCTAAAAAATTATAATAGACCTATATATAAAGTTTTAAACTATAATGGGTTGTATTATTTTGATTTATGGTCAAAATAGTCAACATTCTTGGTAATTTCTTGAGGGTGGTATGCTTGTTATGCCAAGACCATTGCCTAATCCTATCCATTGGGTCATGAAGTCACCTATAAATAATTTTGACACATAATTTTACTTTTAAATAAAAATGAACATAAAGAAAGGACATACAAAACAAGAAACACCAAAGGAAACAAATATGTGTTCACAAGAACACTTACGGAACACACACATAACTGAAATAAAAGCACACACCTAACCTAATATTTATAGGGATAATATTCATTTCCTTAATAATAGGTATTTAAATGTATCCCATTCACATGGATAGGTAGCTCCTCTCTACTCATCCTTTCTAGTTAGAAAGAGTTTCTTTGTTTTCACTTGATGATGACTTATGGTCCACTCTATAAGTATCAAGTTTGGTATGTCTCCCTAGATTTTCTCTCTCTTCATCTCATTTTAACACTATGTCACCTTATTGGAATGTTCTTGGAGTTGCCTTATTATCAAAATACCTCTTAATTAGTGTTTGGTAATTTTTTGTAGCTTGGTGAGCCTTGTCTCTAGTCTCTTGCAGCTTCATTAACTCTACCAACCTCACCTCCATTGGAGTGTTCTTAAGCAACTCTAGTTAAAGTGCCAACTCCAAGGTAAGTAGCTCTTGGGATATAAACATCCTACCCTATCTTTCATTAACAAGAAACAAATTAGAATTCCCTATTAACCTCATTGAATTTATTATATCATCCCATAGGGTTATATTTAGTTTAGTGTGCCAAACCTTTGATTGTCTTACAAAGTTTTCTTGATGATTTTGATCATATTCTTGTTAGTATATTCTACCAAGCCATTACCTTGAGGGTAATAGTTGGATGAAGTGATCAAGTATATGTCATTGTTATTTTCATAATAAATTATCCTAATACCCATAAAATAAAGTTAATTATCTGAAATGATAGTACAAGGAGTGCCAAACCTTGTTATGATACTTTCATAGAACTCTAAGATAGCATTTTCACTATCTTCCTTCAATGCCACTACCATAACCCACCTTGTGAAGTAATCAATTTCTATGAGTATCCATTTGTGACCAACACTTTATGGGGGGTTTATCATTCCAATCAAATCAAGACCCCATTGCATGAAAGGTTGATCTACTTGAATAGGCCTCAAAGGGAAAGCTACAAGCTTCTGTTTTCCTATAAATAAAACACATTATACACACCTTCTCACCCAAGCATAAAAGTAATTGAAAAGGCTAGGCCAATAATATCCTTACCTCATGATCTTGGTAGCTATGGTTCTTGGAAATAAATGACTGCCTACTATTCCATCATGAAACTTCTCAATCAACACTCCAAACTAATCAATACCATGCATCTCAATAACACACCATTAGTGTCCCTTTTAAAAATTACACCGTCTAAAATATAATAAGGAATATCTTAATATCTTAATTACTTCCTTTTAGACCTACTAATACCATTAGGATAATCACCAAGTTGAATAAATTAGATGACATCTTGTGTCCAACTCTATAGAGGCATGGAATCAGCTACTTGGGAGTAATCATGGTTAACTAAAGCCTCTTATTTTGACTCATGGAGATCTAAAGCTACATGTTCACAAGGGCCTTTACCCCTTATCCACTTTTTCACTTTGATATAAACATCATATTCCATTAGCTTAGTAATCCACCCTACCCTCTTCTCACTAAGGTGCTTGATCAAAATAAACTCTTTGATACTAGGATTAAAGACCATAATATGAATCCTAATTTTTGAAACCATATGCCTAAACTTATTTAGTCCTCTTATAATAGAAATGACTTATTTCTTAAAAAATGAGTATTTGACTTCATAATCTTCCAAAACTTGACTAAATAATCTAATTGGTTATTCTACACCATCATTATTTTGCATTAACATAGCTGAGATAGTATCAAGGTTAGAAATTGAATAAAACATGAAGTCTTTAGAAAAATCAAGGTTCATAAGAGTGGGAGCTTATGCAATTGATTTTTTTATGGCTTCAAAGTTACTTTTACCTTTTTTAGTCTAAGATAAGACTTAGTTCTTTTTGAATATGGCTATGATAGGTTTAACTAAATATGCAAAACTAGGTACGAACATCCTTAAAAAAATTATCTTGCCTAAGAATCTTTGGAGTCCTTTCTAATGCAAGGTCAATGATATGCCTATAATAGTCTCTATCCTTTCAAGATCAATAGTTAAATCATCTTTGGAAAAAATATGTCCTAAGATCTTACCTTCATGGATAAAAAAGATGCATTTTTTGGGGTTGAGAGATACTCCATACTACCTGCACCTTTCAAACACATGCCTTAGGTGTTTCATATGCTCATTAGCATCTTTACTGAACATTGTTATGTCATATAGATATACCAATAACATTTCATTGATTAAATATTTTAAATCCATGGCTATTACTCTTTAAAAGGTATTACCATCATTTTAAAAACCAAAGGGCATATTCCTATAAGTAAAATTCCCCCATTTTGTAGTGAATGATATCTTGAACTAATCATCTTCATTTACTAGAATTTGATTATATCCAAAATATCCATCTAGGAGATAAAAATGTTGAGAAATTGAAATAATTTTAAAAATATGCTCCATTAAGGGTAAATGATAGTGATATTTGAGTGTTACTTTATTAAGATCTCTAAAATCCATACAAAGTCTAACATCCCCATTCTTCTTTCTAATAGGCACAAGGATAGCTACCCATGTTGAATGCTTGATAGGAAATATTATTTCAGATTCAATGAGTTTGGTAAGTTCTAACCTCATGATTTATTATACCTTAGGGATGATGGGCCATTGATTTTTCCTAATTGGTTTAACTCTAGGTTCTAATCCAATGGTATGATGTGTTAGGATAGGATAAAATCATTTTAGGTCCTTATATTCCCAAGCAAATATGTCATGAAACTCTCTACACAAATCAATTAATGCTTGATTCTATAATGTAGAACATACCTTGCCTAGTTTGAGGAGTTTGTATTTGAAAATCAAGACCCTTTGATAATTCTCCTCTTTTATAGACATACTCACTATTGGCCATTTTTGGCCCACGTATTAAGCTATTGCATGGTTTGATGAAGTAATAGATCAATGTCTTAAAAATGGGTCTATCAATGTAAATGGAGGGATCCAAGAAGGTTCTCAAATGTTTTAAGCATTTGTAAAATGGACCAGGTTACATAAATCTTAGGAATCCATTAAAACCTTGAAGGATTGATCAAAGGATGAATTGTGAATTTTTTTGAGCTAGACCATCACTAGGATGTCATGCAAGAAAAAATAGGCCAGTCTACTTGTGTAATTTTTATCTTCACTCAAGAATCCTCTAGGAGCCAAAATATCTTTCATAATTATAGTTATACATGCTAAGAACATGTCCTAAAAGTTTCAAGTTCACGTGAGCTTTCTGGCTCAAGTTATAATCTTCTAAAGATGGACATGCAACATAACACATTTATTCTAACATCAAGTTTAAGCTTGAGCATAAAAAATACTTTTGAGCATAAATTTGGAAGTCCCATGAATGTCAATGATGTTTGTTTGAACATAATTTTATGGGATCATAGACATAAATTTTAATCTCATGAAGTAGCCATTGGATTTAAAACAATGGGTCTAAATAGATGTAATGATCCATGTTAAATCATACATTTTGATCCAATAGAGTGAAATGAGTCAAACAATAAAGGAACTTAAGAGATTGGCACATGGCATGAGTGCATGAGGATATAGACTGATAATGAATCCTAAGGATTAATGTATGTTTGACATGTGGCATAATCTTGGATAGATTTGACAAGTCAAGGGCAATATCAATGGCTCTCACTCAATCATATAGATCAATATTAATGGAGTGAGAAAAGTTCAATACGTCAAAAAAATGAGTTAGAGATAGCCAATTAGAACAAAAGAAAGCCCAAGACTTTTTATGAAAGTTGAGAAGCCATTTTTAATAGAATTAAATGGGTCTTGTAGTGTCATATTTATACCATTGAATCTTGATCTAATGCTATTAAAGGGGCACATTGATGCAGACAAAGTGATAAAGAATATATGGGACTACCATTAGATTTAAATATGGACCTTTGGTTCCTAAATTTTTAGCCTACAATATCATTCTTGTGACTATGTTCACCATTCTTAAAAGAAGGGTCCCTATATATACAATGAGCTTTGGGTTCCTATAGAGATAGAATGGGTCTATTTAGACCTATTATAATCTAAAAAAAGGATGTATAGTCTATAGGTCTACATTTATATAAAGGTTTTAAGAAAACTAATAATATTATATTAGTTTTCCATCTATAGGATGGACCCATGATCTAAACATGAAAATGAATTAGATATGTGTTTAATGCAAAGGCTCTCATCTATCGATGTGTCCCCATAATCGATAAAGTACTAACCACCATTCATAACATGGCACTATTAGTTTCAAGATCCAAGGAATTAATCCTCATGAACATTTTAAGTGGACTTAGGGTCCTAAGGTGGTGGATTGGTAGTAGGAAAAATGGTTAAGGTCATTAATTCCATTCAAATAGACTTTATCATCATGCATAATGAACCTTTATCTTCTAGTGGGGATCACTCAGACAATGAGAGTAGCTTGAGGACTATTAGAATAAAGGGAGGTCCATTTATTGATCAAAGCACACATACAGAAAGAAATTAGTGAGCTTCCACCTCACTCCTTGATCTTGATGAGTTTTCTCCACTCTCTAATACATTATTCCCATCTCTCTCTCCATTATTCTATATATCCTAATCTCTTTCTTGTTATGGGGGTTCTCAAATTTTAGATTTTTTTCATCTTTCTAGGAGATAGGGAGTTATTTTAGATATTATAAAGTATCCTTAGCTTGATTAGGCTTGAACCTATCAATAATTTTTAAGAACTACATCTTGATGTAATATAAGACTTTCTTTGCCTATCTCTTGCTTTGAATCTAGTTTGGTGAGTTGTACATGATGGCATTGTGTGAAGGAGAGTCTTCCTCAGCCATTATCATAATTTATAACATTTTTTACAGAGTTTTCAATAGTTATTGTAGGTTTATATTAATTTTCTACCCTAAAAATCTTCTATGAAATACTTATGCAATTATTTTTATCTTGAGGTTGTGTAAGTTAGTACTGTCTTTTATAGATCTAGTGTGGGTTTAAGCTAATGGGAATTTCCATTTTAAATTTGGTGCATTACCTAGTTAAATTTATTAGGATCCCTTATCCCCTTTATAACCATTTTCCACATGAAGTAATAGTTTAACATTAGTTTACGTGAGCATCAAAGAGAATCCATCCTACTCCAGAGGTTCAACCCCAACATAGGTTACACACAACCTGGGGTTGTCCCAATATTGTGACTTAATGGGAGAGAGCCTAAAAAACACTCTTTAAGGGTGTATATTAATGTATTAACACTCACATTTTCCTTATTCCTTTGGTTATCTTCATTAAATATACTTTATAAGGTCACTAAGCCCTTAGGAATATTGTTTATTTTAAGCTGCACAATCTGATTATCAAACTGTTCTTGGAGTCTCTTTTAATTTCTTAAGGAAAAATTAGATTCATTTTGTAACAAGTATGCAATATGTTTTACTATAATACACTTACCAATACACATAATTATTATCTATGGAAGTTATAACAATGATCTTTATGTGATATTGTTTTCCCTCGTCTTTTATTGTATTAGGTGTATCAAATTGTGCTCCTATGGTAGCTAGCTTATCAACATGATTATTTTTCTCCCTTATGACTTATTTTATTTTGAATTAATTGAATTATTCAATAAAATACAATACCCTATGATTATATTATTGATAAAAGTGTTATTATAAGTAATCACATTCCTAAATCAAACCAATTCACTATCACCATATACTTGCAAATTCTTGATTCCTTTTCTCCTTATCCATTGAAGACCATGAATCAAACCTTAATACTAAAAAACATTACAAGTGCAACTAAAATGTAACCTATATTAAGAATAGTAATTTTTTCTATATGGGGAAACTAACATAACACTAGATCCTACACCAATCTTACTTCTTGATCCCTCAAAAAACATTTTTCACATTCCATCATTCTCACCTTGTTTTTGGCAAGTAGGGTTGGTATTCCTTCCTCATATAGAAAATACACTCATAAATCAGTTTCCTCCATGAAAGCATAAGGATAATTCTCATAGGTTTTAAAAACATACTCATCAAGAAACAAATCAAGAATGCCTTTAAGCTTGGAAGAAGTACCATCATCCACAATAGAATCATTTTCCTCATTTATTACACAATTCAAATTTGAACTTATTTCAACATAGGTCTCAATGTGAAACCTTAAAAAAGGATAAATTCTTATGGTCACCTTGGTTCCATATATTGTCCTAAAGGCCAAGAAGTACCAATAACCTAAGAGGTAGCCACCTATCTTGGCTATAAAATATCTTTGAAATAAAATTGCAAAATGAGCAGGCAAGTCCACAATAATAATATCTTGGAGGATGGGAAAACTAAGACAATCATGGAGAAAAACCTTAAACCATTTGATCAATATTATTACCTTGGTAGGTGTACCATCTAACTAAATCACTCTTTTCTATGTGTTTCATACTTTAGGCTTAAATTATCAATTATAAATTTAGGCATGATTGATGTAGCGACACCACTATCAACTATGCAATTGTGTACTAGTTTATCCCCCACTATAAGAATGAGGTAGAAAGGTGGAGGCTTATCAACATTGGTACATGTTTAAATAATTATATTAGGGGAATTGGTAAGAGCTACATGACCATGAATATTTCTTGAATATGAATGTCTATTAGGGATAGTGGATAGCTATTTTTTCAAGAGCTCCTTTTGGATAGGCATATGAATGAAATCATAAAGGGAAATGGATGTCTTAGATATATTCAATGAATTTGATATGTTTAAGAAAAGGGTACCTACTTTATATTTAGTCCTTAGAGGAAAGGGAATGATTGAAACTTGAATAATTGAAACACTTTAAGTAGACCTTACCACATTCTAATTTGAAGGAGGTGCAGGAGTATTTGGGACTACCATGCTTGTAGCCATGCTTTGATATCTTATAGGAGGATTAGTTGAACTTTTAGGAATGTTATTATCACATCCTAATTCCTTCTTCTTGTGTTTTTTATTGTATATAACATAATTTCCTTGGTTGAGCATAAAAATATCTTCAACTAAGAAGTTAGCGAAGATTTCTCCTTAAGGTTACCAACATTCATTTGTTTGCATCAAGACTTAATATTCCACTGATAGTAGAGGAGTGACTCCCCCTTGAGTAATTATGGATTTATCTCCAACTTCATTAGAATCCATGAATTGTCATTTTTTCCACTCTTCCCCTTGCACCAAGTTTCTATTCATTGGTATCATCTCACTTATGTTGGATGTGGAATTGGGATTATACACATTGGTAGGCATGTTGAAGTTAGGTTTCCCTTGACTTCTTCCTCTCCCATATTATTGGCCATATTGTTGTCAATATGGATAAGTATTTTGATGAGATTATTATTGAATATTGGATTGTTAAGATTAGTTCTCAACATTTAAACTTATGCATCTTTATCCATGGCATCATCTTTCTTAGGAGTAGCTCTAGGCTTGGTGTTGGCATTAGGAACTTGGGCCACACTTGGAGTATTAGAAGGAACATTAGGCATTAGAGGCATAAAAAATTTAGGAGGAAAATATATAGATTGAATGAGGACAATATTATCTCTAATGTAAAGTTCATATGATTTGAGAAGAGTGAAACCACCCATGGATTGTAATATGATGGAAATATCAGTACTAATGCCTCTCAAGTATGTAGGAAAGAAAAAACTAGAAGATGGTCTCATGCAAGGAGGCAACCTGTGTCAATTATTTTGGAACCTCTCATTTAAGTCATGAATAATTTAATTGGGGGATGTTTTTATCACATTAAGATGATGTATGATTGAATTTTGGTCACTCTCATTCTCAAATATTAAAGTTAAAAACACTCCAAAGTCATCCCATGTTGTGATTCATTCACTAGGTGAAGTCTTATACCAATAAAGTGATTTCCCTTTAATGGAAATGTCAAGGAATATAATGGAAGTATTTTACTTAGTGAGATTATGGAATCTAAAAAAATTGGAGATATCCTTGATGTGTTCACTAGGTGTAACATGACCCTCACCATTGAATGTAGGCACACTCTTTATAGCATTACAGGGAATGGAATCATATTTATCAAGATGGATTGGATTTCAATATTAAAGGTAGGCAGGCATGTTGCATATCCATGATTTATTCAATATATTCATTTTATTAGCTATCAAAATCCTCTTACTCTTCAAAGGGAATAATAAGATGAGGGTGTTGAACTTCAAGAGTAAGTTCAAGATAGAAAGGTGGATTGATATGATTGAATTCTCTAATATAAGATGACATAGTAAGGACCATGAATTATTATAGAAAATATATGAAAAAATAATAGTCTAAAACCAAATTTTACCTTAAATGGAGTTGCCAAATGATGAGTACCACACCAATTTATAGCTGATGTTGTCAAGACCAACATTCACCTTGATAAGTTGTCTTTAGGATAATGGGTCCCATCGGGTATGATAGAAATGTTATCACCAAATATTTCACCCTAGAGGAGCTTTTTTAAGCCTAATATAATATTTTAGGAACATTAAAATACTTTTAGGTATGTGGGTTTACCTATAGTAGAAGTAGACCTCTAGGTTTAAGGGTTAGATCCTTGAATTTGTCTTGAAGTGATTATCACCTACACTACCGATTGCTTGTGGGAAAAAGGACATAAGTATGAATAAAATAAATATAATCTAATATGGTGATACACCATGAATATATACACTATGCTATCATACTTATTTCACTAAGAACAAAACCTAAAAACTAGCCTCAAAGTCCTAAGGTGTTTTAATATAGGTGTTTCAATATAGAGGTGAAATGCATGAAACACCTTAGGGTAAGCAATCCATATATCATATTTATGAATCCAAGGAAACTTTCAAATATGAATGGAGCTTGACACACTAAATACACTATATGTGACACTTATTTCATAAGACATGAAAGGATAAGGAAAAATAAGTATATTATCACTAGACTTAACCATTCATCTCTTTGCACAATTAAAAAAGATGTTTATGTACTAAAAACCAAATTTATTGTATTAAAAAAAAGAAAATTAAAACATAAAACCAATATGTATTCACCATACCAAGTGTGGCATTAGTCTATCAGAGCCAAAATGGCTAGTACTGATAGAATTTGAGAGAGGAGAGAAGAGAATGATGTCCAAGAGTCATAAAAACACTTGTCAACCTAAGAGGAGCTACATATATAGAGGAATGGATTATAGGATATATCATGTAAGTTATACTTGGACAAATGTCTTTGAAAAGTATGAAACTAATCAAATATGGTGTAGGCTTCTTCAACTTGCTCTTTGAAAGCTGCCTTAATCATTTGGCCTTATTTGAGCACTCCATAATATACTAAGTAAAAATAAGATTATTTCACTATGAAAGGGGGGATATAAAAAATCCCCATCATGCATTGGTTGTGTCCCTAGTCACTGACTTTCTTTTGGATATAAGTTATCACTTCTTATGGTCATAATCACCCTCCTTTCACTCACCTTTCACACTTAGCACCAAATATTTCTTTAGTTTTACAATAAAATCCATAAATAAGGTTATGTGACACCTTTAAAGATCCCTCATGCCATTAGATCAATCAGGAAGACCTTGAAAGGTCTCCTAATTAGAGTTTTCATCTTCTCACTTGGTGATCACTACTTGTTCACTATGCCAATTTAGACTGGCTGAGATAAATGTATTTACATAGGTAATTGTGTGATTATATGAAGTAATAAATTAACATTATGGGTTATATAGGTACTATTATTCCTTCAAAAGTGAATTTCATCTCTTGAAACCTTTTTGTACCTACACAACACATAAAATTATTAATAAAACAAGTTTTACACCCTATCCATACAAGTAGGATGGAAAACAAATTGATGGTAAGTAGCCCTGGGGAGTCCTCTATAATATACAATCACTTTCCTACTCAAACTATCCCATCTAGATGCCTCTTCTTCTTCATCTTTTAAATCAAGTCCTTAGTAAGGGTTTTAGGTGTTTCCATCCCTTAGCATTTATTCATAAATTTATGACATTAAGCTTGTGAAAACATTCCACAATATACAATTTTGGGACCCTATTAGGCTTATCACATCTCCTCAAACTCCCATGTTAAGCCTCCATACAAGAGGGGGCTTCCCAAGTTGGCTTCTTGAGCTTCTCTCTCTATTTTCATACCTTGTTATGACTTTAAACCATGAAATGGACTATCTATGGCCTCTTATACAAACCAAATGCTCTAAAAAACCTTACATATCCCCATGTATATGTTCCAATTCTTTGTAATGACAACCTATCCTTATAAATGGTGGTAGACCCCATTAGGTAGTAGGCCTAGTCTAGGTCTAGTAGGAGTTAACTGCATACCTATGGGTTTAGGTCACCCTACTTAGTTTATATAACCTATTTGGATTAATTATTGTTTTTAAATTTAAAATTCATCTCTCTACATCTTTATTCAAGGTCTCAACACCTTTCAAGTCATTGTCCTAACCTTTCTTGTTTAACTTACATGATTTCAACATGCTGGGAGTGCCCTCTATCTGATACAAAATAGAGGGCCCTTCCCGTATTATACCAAAAAATAAAGGTATATTATGGGATTTATAAATTTATGATAATTTTATGTAAAAAAATTCATGGCTTGATCACATCAATTACCCCTCCAAATATCATAAAACCTAGGGCAAACTTCTAAGGCATTAACTGTGTGCAAGTTTTGCAATTATGAGTTATAGGTTATTCTTGAGAACCTTTCCATGTTATATTTCAATTGAATGAGAGTTTTATGAAGTGAATATAAAAAATATGGAGGTACTATCATGTATGTAAACACTAAATATTTTCCAACTCTTCAATACATAACTTTCTCTTGACTTGACACAAATGGTTGACTATGTATTATTTTTTTAGCTCAAGAGGTAGGCAAGCCTATAGGTGTATATTTTTTATTATAGATTTTATATCATGATTAAAATTTCATTGAAGTCACAAATTCCATTTGACATCTATTTAATATTTTTAAATTCATTCCCATGCTATGCTCATTTCAAGATAGTCATACTTTAGGGCACAATCATTTTACCATCAGAATGTAAATAGTCAAATAAGATCAAAAGACACCTATAGGTTACATTTCACCCTTAAAAACCTATTTTTATATTCATAGGATCCTTTGGAGTCTTGTAATCAACTCTACATGACATAAATTCATGTTTTTATAGCTCCTTCTCACCAAGGTTTACTTGAGTCTTGTAAGTACTTATAGTCAATTGTAGGTGACCCTTTTTGGAAACAAGAGTACACCTAAATGTGAGCATGTAGGTCAAAAAATCACACTTAAACATTCCTTAATGTCCTTTAGACTATTAGTGCCATTCTAATTTCCATAGGGTCACTTGACATGGAGGTATGTTCTTGTATTGCTATCTTAGAGTGTAAGGTCACCTAGAGTTCATGATATTGTAGAGAATACTAAAAATGTGTAGTGAGATATTTGAAATAATGGAGGCCTCCTTTTCATCACTCATTAGAACCAAATTTGCACTTTATTTGGTCAAGTCATTTCCCCTATGATAGGGCTTCATGATGGAATCATCTAGACTCATATTGACTTCAAGTTACATTATTATATAATCAAATCAAAAGTATTCAAGGCTCTGTTTCAAAGTTTTTAAGGAAACTTGTCTGTGAACTTGGTTTCTAAAAATGCACACCACTCTTCAAAAATGGCTACCACTTTATGGCTTTACATGTGGTTCTCATGACACCCTAAATATTATAAGACTTAAATTAATGTCTCAAAACATGCTCAAACATCTTTGTGTAACATTTTTAAGTTTTTATGGGAGCCACCTATAGGTGGATATTTCAGTATAAAGGTAGTGGAGGTGGATATGGACTATATGCATGGAATATGTCCTTATGGTTCATCTCAAACCTTTTAAAATTATTCAAATGAATCATTTAAACCATCAAGACTTGAAACTAGACAATTTATTTATTCCAACATTATTTACCTTCTTTATGGCACCTATTGGTGCACATCAATGGACTATGTATGGAGTTGAACTAGTAATCATAGTTTACATAAATAATTTTAGAGTTTTGTTTGATTTTTATTATTTTTATAATATGTTAAAACTCTTAAACTCCTTATGGAATCTCCATGAACATGCTCAAGACCTTCACACATCTCATTTACCATGACTATAAGTGAATATATGTAGAAAGCTAACTATGTCTCTCATTATTTATGCAACTAATTTGATATAATCCTTGGAGAATGATCTTGGAAGGATATAAGTGGTTTCCAAGACATAAAAACATGAAATATAACATATCACACTCATTTGAGACCATTTCAAGGACTAGGACCTTTACTTAAAATCAAATATGCCTGTAACTTAGCAATGGTGATCTCATATTGCAATATGATATGAGTAGCTCATCAAGTCACCTCTAAAAATTAAACTAAAGATGGAAAACATGAGATAAGTAATTTCAAATCCTTTGGAATAAAATTCATCAATTGATTTGTATGAACTAGCTCAAATAGAAGCAAAAGCTACAGGGTGTGGGGATTAACAAAAAAAATGATAGTCAACTTATTAAGAATAGTTCATAAAACATAGGTAACAATTATTCCAACTCTTAACAAGAATGTTAATAAGACCAAATGGACTATCCACCTCCTATAACATTTGACCTAAAACCTCTCCTATTGGTCATAATATTAGAAGACCTGTTGATGAATTTTGTATGTCTAGTAGAGTGATGGAGAAGAGAAATAGTTTTGTACATTTTTGGTACTTATAAATAATATCAAGCATAGAAATGGAGTCATGGAAGTAGAAGGGTCACTACATGAGCTTGACACATATTCCATACTCTTCCATAAGTTGTAAAACTTCTAAACCTCCTTCTTTTCACTTACTTTTTTTTTCAGTTAGGAGCCTACAAGTTTTTTAATGAGGACTAATATTATTGACAAGAAATATGGCATATGGATGTTAAAAGAGAGTTTGGGACACTTTTACACCAAGTAAAACTATACCACTTTCATTTATGACTCTAATATGCACCTTAAGTGACAAAGAATGACTTAGGAAAGAATTTGACCATGACCAAGGTTAATGACATACCAAATGACATCAAAAAGACCATGACACACCCTACAAAATTCTACTAGACCCCTATATTAATTTTTAAACTATGGGGGGTTGACCTATTTTTAATTGTGGTTAAAATAGTTAATAAGCACATGTGTAAATGATAGAGGGGGTATAATGGGGAAAATAGGAGGTACCACTTATGGAACATGTGGGAGTGGAGTGTAACTTAAGGGTGCTAAGATAGGGAGTTAAGAATTAGTGAGAGTAAGGAGTGGAAGGGATATGTATTAAATGGGAGGTATAATGGGTGGAAATTTTGTCTATGCCTATTAATATCCTTATTTTAGGCTCACACTTAGACTACTATTCACCTAAAAACTCAAGGTATATGCATCCTAGGGTTAAGGTACCAATGGTTAAATTGGATATACCTAAGTTACCTACCATCAAGTAACACAGGTTTGACCTAGTCATAATGGGATTAGTAGATCTATCAAAAGAGGTGGAAGTGCATCTAGGGAATGAGGAGTAATTAGAGGAGGTGGAGGTGGAGCTAGGATATGAGGAGTAAGAGTCATTAGAGGAGGAGGAATCAGAACTAGAGCATGAGGAAGAGAAATTGGTGAAATTCCATACAAAATCCTCTTGGAAATAGTATAAGTTAGTGTTAGCTCCTCTATAAGTCGAGTAGGAGCTAGAGGGGGAGAAAATGGGCCTACTTGAACCTTCTTCCCTTTATTATTCTTCTTTACTGCTATTTGGGACAATACCTCTTAGTTGTTGGTGGCATCCAAGTATAGCTCATCATCATCCTCTATTTGATGACCATAGTTGATATTAAGGTGGTTCAAATACCATGCCAAGTGAGTTCTAACCATTACTTTAGGGTCCCAATGTCAAAGCTTGGATCTCCATATGGTGAATGAGTCTCACCTAGCCACCATATTCTAAAGGGGAGGGAAGGCCTTGTACATGTGGTGCTTGATAGTGATTAGGAGAAGTGGGCATGCCTTTTGATAGTAGCCTATACAAAATCCAAATATTCCCTCCACTAGCTGGTAAGCAATCTCTTACTCTGATAGAGATTAAGGATGAAATATGATAAGAAGAGTGGTTGCTTGAAGACATCTACAATTTAGATCATGATATCTTATTTGTAGTATTATTAGTCCATGATGGTGGTGAAATATTCTCATATTACTTTTGATAATCAAGGTATCAAGGCCTCATTGACCATAGTGTATAACACCAAATATAAGTACTCACAAATTCCCATATGTGGTTCTAGAACTAGTGTCCTTATATTTTTTATAAGACCACATGGACCGTTGAGCCCCTAGGAACCTATGTAAGAAAAGTTGAAGGTTTAAAAGAGATTGTCCCATAGACCACATCCACAAGGTAGCTCATCATATAGAAATTGCATTCATCTCTGGCACCCATGATGGCATTGACCAAATTAAAGTTAATTAGTCCTCCCATATTCAAAACTTTTGAGTGTGTGAGGATCATATGGAGGATGGGCACATATAGTTCATTAACATGCAACTAGTCCTGGTCCTTAAATAATCAATTCAATATAATCATGCCTACCTATAATTCCTCTTTGAGGGTACATATTGTATGAATTATGTTCTCCATGCTAACCCATTTAGCATCTGATTTCTTAACCTAGTCTTAGAGGATATCATATATTTCATAGGTGTTCATCTAGGCCTTCATTATTGTAACATCATAATAAAATGTGTAATCCATGAGGGAGTAATATGCCTTGTAAGTATTCTTAGAGATATTGTCAATCTAGTGCTGAGAGTTAGGAAAGCATAGCCAGTCATGGACCCCATCTTACACTCGGATGGTGGTGAGAAGGAGGTTATTGAATATGTTGGTGTAGGGAAATGCCTCTAGTTTATTTGCATCCCTATGAAGTCCACATTTATTTTAGGACTAAAGGGTATCCTTGAATTCTAATTTTTATTCATTGTCAGAGCCTAAGTCTTTGGGCACCTGCTCGACTACTTTGAATAGGTCATTATAGTGATTTAATTTTGTCAAGCTAGATAGTAATATGGTATCCCATTATTAAAACTCAAAATTTAGGTTGGAAGATGATGTAGCCATTATAGCAAGATGGAGGGGTAATAATAAGGATTTGAGTGTAGGAAGCATCAAATATAGGGGTACTCTATGAGAATTGGAAAGCTAAGAGTTGGAGTGCTCTCAAAGGTATGCAGTGGTAACTATTAGTGGGATTTTATATCTTTTATAAACACATTCAAATAGCCTCCTATATTAACCGAATTTGGTGCCTTACTTTTTGTGAATTCAAATTTGAGTTTATGGTTGGATTTCCTCTCTTTATGTCTAAACCAAGAGTTAAATTCAAAGCCCAAGATCCTCTACTGCCATCTATATTTAGTAGTGGTATGAGATGTTTTAAAACTATCTAATTGGTCCTATATTTTTATTTCCTTAATGCCCAACATGTGGTAGGCATGAAATCACATGCCATAGAGGATTCATAGTTAACTCCCACTTTATGATATGTGTCATCTTCTCATTGATCCTCATGCTACTAATTAGTACCTAGGCATGGATTCATACTCTATTTCATACACTTAGAAAGGATGAGGTTATTCTTAAGGACACATGGCACATTTTGATTTTTTTTAACCTCATCCATACCCCATTCTGACCCTTCTATGGCCTTAAGTGGTTTTTAGTTTATCTTCCTTAATCATAACATGGCACCTTTTAATTAGACTAGTCTCTCTCAAGATCTTAATTCTATAACAATATTGGGGACTAGTCTTTCTACTAACTCGATGGTGTGGTACCTTATAATTAGGTCAATCTTTATTGAGCTCTGTCATCTCTGATAGGTATAGGGACTAGTTTCTCTAACAATTTAATGATGTGGCACCTTATAATTAGTCCAATATCTCCTATGATCTGACATCTCTAGTAGGTCTAGGGACTAGCCACTTTAAAAACTAGGTAATGTGGCACCTTCTAACTAGTATGGGCTCTCCCAAGCTCTGACATCTTTGATATGTCTAAGGACTAGCCACTCTAAAAAATCAATGATGTGGCACTTTTTTATTAGGTTGAGCTCTCCCATGATCTAACATTACTAATAGGTATAGGGATTGTATGCTTTAATAATTGAATGATGTGTCACCTTATGATTAGGCTAGACTATCCTAGGTTATGACATCTTTAACAAGTCTAGGGATTAGTGGATATGACAACTTGGTGACATGGTGCCTTCTAATTAGGTTAGGCTCTAACATTATTAATAGGTTTGGATATTTACCACTTTGATAGCTTAGTAATGTGTCACCTTCTGATTGGTCTTGGGATTAGATAAAAAATACTAATTAAAACATGAAAATACATGAAAGACATTTAATACTTACTCATCTATCATTAATATTTTGATTTACCATAAATGGAAATGGGTCTGTTACTCTAGGAAAAGAATGAGAATCTAAGAACTTCCTTCAAAATTAGAATTTCAATGTTAGTACCTTAATCCATAACATTATAAGTCTACCTTAGTCATAAAAATAAATAAGGCTTATTATTGCTTAGGTAAATCGGGGTGACATAATATTCCAAGGATTTTAGTTCATAAAAAATTGACAAAAATAAAATAAAGGAACCTAGAGATCTAGTTCCTAGGATTTTAGAAGAGGGGTCTCCCATTTCAAAGAAAAGGGGGTGTGTTATCCATAATGAATGGAAACTTTTGTGGGAAAAGTGATGACAAACACTTAGAACCCAACCAGTTTAATTTCTTCTCCTTACACATAACACATATTATAAGAGGGATATTTATTCAAAATCAAAAATATGATGCACTAAAGTTTTGTAATAGCAAGTGGCATACTGAGCATTCACCTTATAGACAACCACCATCATATGTAAGAAGTTATTTTAATTTTCCATTCAATCCCATAGTTTATTCAAGTAATAAAGGCTAGACTGATTATCAAGCTTCATTTAGGGTGTTCAAGGATTTATGGATTAGAGGGGAGATGGATGGAGTATTGCTTTACTACTAGACAAACATCCATAACCTAGACAAAGATACCTCTAATCCTATTCATGGCCTTGTTCCACTATTATCTAGGCTGAGAAGCCTATGGTGGAGATTGCCTATATAACCCTTTTGATGAAGATTTAGGATTCAAATTATTCATGTTTTTCTTATAATTTTATAAGATTCCCTATGAAAACATTATCATTTATTATTATATCATGTTAAGGGTTTGAGACCAAGCCAAGGGTGAATGGATGATGAGAAAGATTTAAATACTCATCCAGTCTTTGAATTGCTTGGATAATCTAGTATTTTCTTGAGATGTTCTATGAAGTGTAGTTTTGTGGCTCTATTAGGGTATGGGATATTCTAAAATCTAACTATTTATTTTAGAATCATTGGCCTCTTAGATATGTAATTTCACTTTTTTTAATTAACATCCACAACTTGCTTAGATCAAAGTTTCTAACCTAGGTCCTCCTACTTCTCAACGGTCCTCCTCTACTTTGGCTATCACCCAAAGTAATTACTATAGGTCTAGGAGTCATAGAAACACTACAAAACAAAAATGGATACAAAGGGGCATAACACAAAATTAAAAAAAAATCAAATAATGAAAACAAACACACAATGAAAATAAACCTATCTAATATATACATTACCATCTCTGCTCAAATTACTTAGAAACTATGCTAGAAGGGACAATGGAGAAATAATGTTTTAGGAACTACCCATTTAATATAAGTGGTAGCTCATTTCCTTTGAGATATTTGAGATAGAAGGTATTCTAACCCATGAATTTTAGATATTTGGTATGGGCCAATCTAGATGGAATCAAATTTTGAGTGTTTGATTTTTTTCTCATGAGCTTTGTCCCACATTAGGACTAGATTAGAGATTCTAAATGTTTTGATTTTTTCCCTTTTATCAAACCAAATTTTGATTGTATCTTAGTTTTTACTAAAGCTTAATAGAGATTCATCTCAGGTTTCCTCCAATTAAATTAGGTTAAGGAGTTTGGAATCCACCTTTTCATCTAACTCCATGAATTGTTACATAAACTTATAATTTGATAGCCTAAGCATGACCAACATGAATGACTCTAGTATATAAAATAGAAGTAAAGGAGAGATTTTGAAGGCTTGTTTATACCTAGTGTGGTCTAGCCATAGGATGAATTTTAGCAATGAGTGCCATTATTGGGTCTTTTCTCTAGCTGATTTCTTGATAACATCTATCAAATTCTTGTTAGTGGACTCTACCAATTTATTCCCTTATGAGAAGTGATTGGATGAGAAGTTTTTCATAATTCATTATCATAGGCCCATTCTGTGAATTCCATGAATTGAAATGCAAGACCATTATCACATGCCAAAGAGATGGGGACCCAAAAATGGGTAGTTGTGATTTTTTTTATGAAAATTGATGACTTCATCAATGGTGATTCTTTTAGTTTAAACTGCCTTAGACCACTTGGTAAAATTTTCCATGCCCATGTGAATAAATTTATTGCTAGCCAATGAATTTGGGTTTATGACCCCATAAAATCTAGCCCTTATTATGTAAATGGTGTAGAAACCATAATAAGATATAGTGTCATTGATGCACATGTCTCATTTTACAAAATGTCTATCTTTGATGGTAGAATTAGACATGGGTATGAATATCTTTGAATAATGTGGGCCAGTAGTATCCTTCATGAAGAACTTTGTGTTCCATGGTGTTTATTATAGGGTGATTAGGTCCTAATATTTCATGGAAACTTAATATTATTTCTTTGGCCTCTTCTTGTGATATGCCTTAGAGATAGATTACTTCATGGTTCTTTCTAAAGATAACTCTCTTATTTAGTATATATTGTGTAACCTTAAACTAGAGGTCCTTCCTCTATGTGTGGTTGAGTCTTAGAGGTGAATTTACATAGAGTATAAAGTACATGATCATGGCATAATGATCTGATTGTAGTACCTTATTTGGTCTACTTGGTGTATTTTAATCCTTAGGTCTATCTCCATTATTAGCTAAGTAAGGCCTTATCCTCTAACCAATTAGGTTGGCTCAATTTCCAAGTCATACTCTTGTATCTTTGTCATCCATCAACCCCCTCTTTTGCCCCAAAATCTACTTTATATCTGGGTGTAGGACAATATCATGTAATTTATTGCACAAGATGTAATGTCTAAATTTATTCACCTTCTTGACCAAGGCATAGGTTTTATTTTCTATCGTAGAATATTTAAACTCAACATATTTAATATTAGTGCTCTTAAAAGCAATGGGGTGCTCTTCTCCATTTAAGTGGCAATGGTGTGCTCCAAAGCAAAGGGATAGATATAGAAACCTTGGGTATAGTCTGGGTTAATGAGGATCAGGGATTACATAATAGCATATTTAATATCCTAGAAAGCCTTATTTTATTCATAATTACATTCCAATTTTGCATCTTATTTCAACATTACATTAAAGGGTTTTACTATTTTAATAAATATAAAAATAAATTTATGTACAAAGTTGATTTTCCCAAAGAACTTTAATTCCTTCTTACTATTAGGTAAAGGCCATTTAAAAATTATTGTTGACCATTTTACGAATCTTGCATGCCAAAATGGGCACCCCCCTCTTTTTTACCTTGAAACCTTGTTCTTCATGACCTTTTACCCTGAAACTAGGTCTTAACCCTTTAAAAATCAAGGAAAAGTTGCTTTTCTACAAGTGCAAGTGTTGTCTCATAAAGCATTGGTCTTTTCAAGCACTCATAGAAAAAATCAAGTTCTCAAATCAACATTAATTATAAGCTTTACAAGTAATAAGTATGATCACTTGAAAAACCTAAAATGGTCTATGGCTAGTTCTAGTTCAAGTTGGGTTTTACAAAGTACTTTACTTGCCAATTTCCATGAGTAAAAGTAGTTTAGAAACCTGAAAGGGTCAGAGCAATGTATTTCAAGGTTACAAGGGGACTTATCTTATGAATTTTATAAGTCAAAGCTGGAGATAAACTTGATAAGTGTTAGAGTATTTCAATTTGGTTTTGTGGGATTACTTGACTTGTGATCTTTCATGATTCAGAGTCATTCATAAACCCGAAAGGGTAAGGAAAAAGTAATAAAGTTTTTGAGATGTCTTTACTTCAAATATTTTTGAGTAAGTCCTTTAGAAGATCCCAAATTGGTCTTAGACACTTCTTAAGGCAAGTGTTTTTCCACAGAGGGCACCTGGGCATTTTGTAGGGTCATTTGCAATTTCCTTGAAGGGTATGTGCCCTTATGTGGGGAACCTTCAAAGATAAAACAAACTTTTACAAACCTTTTGAAGGGTATGTTTAAAGGTAGAATGGACCTTATAGAGGGATTTTCATCAGTGTGAGGACCAATACAAAAGTTTCAAAGAGTAACTAGAGGCTCAAAATGCCCTTACAGAGGGCACTTTGAGAAATATAGGGACCATTTCCATAAGCCTGAAGGGCACTTTTATCTCAAAATACCCTTGTAAAGGGAAGTTAGTTGAAGTAAAGGGGCAAAGATAAGAAGCCTAAATGGCACTTACCCTTAAAGAAAAGTGACAAGTGGAAGGAGTTTTACTTTGAATAAAATGTCCAAAGGAATTCCTTCAGACATTTTGCCTGAAGAAAATTGAAGAAGTCAAGCCAAGGTCAAATTCCTTCAGACTTTTTGTCAAAATAAATTTGATGGTCACAAAAAGCTTGAAGTTTGACAATGTAAATAAGAAAGCCAAGAAGGCAAGGAAAAAATCCAAGGAGAATTCTTTCAGACAAAATGTTTGAAGGAATTCCTTCAGACATGTTGAAGAAAAGCTCACCCACAGAAAAGACCCATAAAGAGCAAGCAAAGAAAAGGCAAAGGTAGGGAGAAAACAAAGGGAAGAAACAAGAAAGGAAGAAGTAAAAAGAATAATCAAAATGAGAAAGAAACTATGGAGTTTTCCCTTAGAAATATTGTCTTGAACTTTTGTTTGAGATGAGCTTCCCAAAAATCTTGAAATCCAAAACCCACAGAAAAGGAAAGAATGCAAACCTAGGAGCTTGAATATGTGTGAAAGGTAGAAAGAGATAAATAAAAGGCCTAAGGAGAAGAAACCTATCAAGAACTCAAAGGCTTGAATGAGTAAATAAAAAATAGGATAAACCAAGGCAAAGGATAAATTGAAGGAAAGAGACAAAACATCAAAAAGTAGAGAGTAGAAAAGATAAAGCTCAGAATAGTTCTAGCAACTTGATAAAGTCAAAGCACATAATCAATGACCATTCAAAACAAGACAAGTGGCATACGCACACTTAGCAGAAGTAATTAATACATTTTGGTGGAATAGTATCTACAAAAAAATGATAAATAGATTGGTTTTCAAACTATAGAGATCAACATCTCATGTTTTTCATGCTTTACCATTAATGCACAACTAATTACACCCAGCATTGAAAAGAGCATGGTCTAGCCACAACAACTTAGGGATGGCTTTGCCAGTTGCTAAAAGGAGTATCCCATGATTTTATAGGCCTATAATAGTAAGGGTAGAGGCTTGGACATCTAAAATATGGCTTTCCCATACGTAGTTTGAAGAATACAATAGCAACATGGTCTCTTGTCTTAGAAGTGTTTGACTCTAGCATGGGTCTCCTTTCCTTATTCTATCAACATCTTGCTCTATATAATTAAACTTCTCATTTTGAGAAGGGATCTCTCAGCTTGTATGGTGAATCCCTAAATCAATTTACCTTGAATCAGAAAAAGCATTTTTACCTCCATTTGAGCTTGCACTTTTACATATGTCTATGGTTTTATCTTGTGTTAAGTCATTTTATTTTCATGCTTTCATAAATTTATTCTAGCATATCTAGTGTATAATGATTTTCTTCTCTTACAGGTCATAAGAAGTGTCTAAATAAGTATAGGAAAGTTAATAGGCTACACAATAGTGTGTCTTAGAACACCTTTTGTGCTAGTTTTTTCCTCTCTTATCTCGCCACAGGACCCCCTACTAAAACTTTGTTGCAAGAAAGGTCTCATTTTGAGTGAAGTTTAGGCTAGCTTGTCTTGATTTAAAGTGTATGTCAAAGCTAAGTAGACCATCCATTTGGTGCATCACCACATAGTTTAGGTTCTAATTTCAATATTTTTCTCTCCCTTTTCATTCCTCCAAGTAGTTAGTAGTAGGAAATCTATGGCCTTAAGGTGCATCAAGGGGAGCTAGCCCCTAATCTAGAGATTCATCCCTCACATTTGTCACCCACAACAAGAGGGGTGTCTCCATTGTGTCACATGGATTAAGAGAGTTGAGCCTCCCTTTAGAGGGTGCAATATACCATGTCAACAATTTTTGGCATGCCCAGTGGGACATTTTGTCCAAGAGGTTGAAGAATTCTTAGTGTCTTCTTCAATAAATCAGCCTTTAGAGGCATTCAATCAACACCAATGGTAACTATGAAGATACATTAGCTAGTTGGGTATCCCAAGTGATCCTTTGAAGAGATTTGGTAATATGTTTCTTTATGAAGTTTCATGACTACATACAGTTATGATTTTTTCCCTTTGCAAGTTGGTGAAACTTTATGGGTTTTGCCTCTTCCTCCTTAGTTTGAGAAAGTCCTTGGATAGCCTAGTTATGATCCTTACCAGCCTTGTGTTAATCTTTACTAGGTCTAATATGACCAGTTTCAACCCTATCATGAGCTATATCAATCTTATGCCCAGTCTTCTCAATGTGTTACTTCTCCTAGTCAACCTAATCCTTTTGCCAATCAGCCCATTTCCAACTTCAAACATGAACTATTGGGGTATGAAAGATATGGAGTGGAGCTTGACACTAGAAGGGGATGTGTTCAAGAAATCCCTGATCATTTCATCCATCAAGTGAGAAATTCATTAGAGCTAGTCAAGAATGAATGGACTCCTATTAAAAGAGCTAATTGGCAAAGGCTTACAAATGAGATGTTATATGTGAGTGGTTTGATTGCATCTTTGAAAGAGAAGCTGAGTATTCATGAGAGGTAGCCTTTCCAAGTCTATCAACCTACATATCCACTAACCCAAATTTCATATCAACCATATGCAACCCCTACTCATGAGCCAAGTCAAGCTTGTCAAATTACATTCCCCAATCATGTTGAGGAGAGTTTTAAAATAGATAAACTTGTGTTTAAGGCCAATCTTGATAGGTAGATTAAGTTGGCAAATCTTCACATATAGTAGTCTATGTTGGTAGCAAGGGAAGTGGAATCCAATCCCTCAATACCCTCTCACATTGCAAACCCATCACCCTAAAAGGAGACTTCCAGTCCTAAGATCATGAGCTAGAGTAAAGTAGTTGAGTAATGGACCAACAAGGAGGAGAAGGGCATTGTTCAAGAGAGTGAAGTATAAAATGAGGCTAGTCCTTCTCAAGTCCCTCCCACCCTTCCTCAAGAATTTTCTTGAACTCCATGGTAGCCTTCATGAACTCCCCATTTCCATGATTATTCTTATGAGCTCTAAGAAATACTATTTTAAGAAAATATAGCTAAGAAAATCAAGGAATTAGAGGCAAAGGTGAGATTGTTTAGTGAAAGCAAGATGAAAGTTTTAGACCTTAAAGAGGATCTTATGCCAAAAGACACCCCTTCTACTAATCCTCAAGCTAATTTTGATATAGATGAAGTGTTGGTCAAGTAGAGAGAAGAAAATCAAGTGATTTTGGCCCAAGGTCTACCCCTATTTTCTCATGAGCTTTCAAAAAGATCCCCTACTTTCCATTCCCAACCTAATTTTGACAATCCTTGTGTTCCACCTCCTTGCTTGGTAAATGAAGAATGCTTATCTTATGTTGAGAAATCCATATTGAGGGAAGAAAATGAAGAGGAGTATGCTTAGTTCATGACTTATTAGGGAGACTTCATGAGTGTAGATGAGAAGGAGATCACCATAGGTACCCACCTTGGTGAATAAGAAGACAAGTCATAAGCTTTTACCTCTATCTCTAATGAGGAAAATATGATCATTGTCTCTTTTCTCACTTTGCAAGACATCATGGAGGAGCATGGACAGATTCTTGATCATTATTTGAATGATTTTTTTGAAGTCATTAGGGTAGGTTACACTCTTCTTCAAGGAGGCTATGAGTTGGCTAAGGGTGGAGAAGGTAGCATTGGGACTCAAATAAGTATGCAAAGGAGCAACAATCTTTTATATTTATCCTTTAAATAGGTTGGTGAATCTGAAGATGATATTTTTAAAGTCATCAAGGAGGGATATCACCTTCTAAAAGGAACCCATCAGCTCTAGAAGGATGAAGAAGAATCATGTGGGCCTGAAGCTTCTAAGGAGCATGAGGAACATGAAAAAAATCCTCTTGGAGACATGCCTATTAAAGAGATACAAGTTGACCATGACACAAAGAGTGGGAAAAAATATGAAATGTCTGAATGTGTGCAAGAGGAATGTCTTCATTGGAGACCTATTCAAAGATGACCTCTTTGAGACTAGACTAAGTGAAGTGTTAAGGAAGAGGCCTGATCTACAAAGTTTTCAATTCAAAGAGAAGCATGCTTGGCACTTTGTTTCATCTCATCTTGAAAGTGACTTAATAAGTTTCCCCTTTGATCTAGGAGGGAGAAATGCATACATAGTTATCTATACATAGTAGTTTGCTTTTAGTTGTGTTGTCTTTATTTTCCCTAAGTGTTGATTACATGAGTTTGTTTGTTTTTTTTAATATTATGTGTATTTTTCCTTGTTGTTTGAGGTAAATCTTTGTTGGTTCATAAGTCCTTACAAAGCTATTTCCAACTTTTCAAGCTACATCCTGACTCCATGCCTAATGGACTTTTAGACCACCAGTCTTATCAAGCATAACAAGCATACTTCCTCTATGAGTGGCTAATTTGTTGACCATTTTGTGAATATTTCATGCCAAAATCAACACCCCCTCTTTTTTACCTTAAAACCTTATTCTTCATGACCTTTTAACTTAAAACTAGGTTTTAACCCTTTAAAAATCAAGGAAAAGTTGCTTTTGTGCAGGTGTAGATATTGTTTCATCAAGCATTGGTATTTTCCAGTACTCACAAAGTAAATAAAATTCTTAGAACAACATTACTTGTAAGCTTTACAATTAATAAGCAGGAGCACTTGACAAACCCAAAAGGGTCTATGGCTAGTTCCAGTGCAAGTCATGTTTTGAAAAGTACTTTACTTGCCAATTTTCATGAGTAAAAACAATTTAGAAAGCTGAAAGGGTCAGAGTAGTGCATTTCAAGGTTACGAGGGGACTTGTCTTATCAATTTTATAAGTTGAAGTTGAAGAGAAACCTAATAAGGGCTAGAGAAATTTAATTTGGGTTTGTGGGATTACTTGACTAATGATCTTTCATGATTTAGAGTCATTCACAAACCTTAAAGGGTAAGGAAGAAGCAATCAAGTTTTTGAGACATATTTATTCAAAGCCTTTTGAGTAAGTCCTTCAGAAGAGCCTGAATTGGTCTTAGATGCTTCTTAAGGCAAGTATTTTTCTATGGAGGGCACCTAGGCATTTTTAGGGTCATTTGTAATTTCCCCAAAGGGTATGTGCCATTGTGGGTGGTACTTCAAAGATGGAATGGACCTTTATAAAACTTTTGAAGGGTATGTTTGAAGGCAAAATGGACCTTGCAGAGGGATTTTCATCGGTGTGAGGAACAATATAAAAGTTTTGAAGGGAAACTAGAGGCTC
Source organism: Torreya grandis (assembly GCA_037957365.1). Lineage (NCBI taxonomy): Eukaryota > Viridiplantae > Streptophyta > Pinopsida > Cupressales > Taxaceae > Torreya > Torreya grandis. Next base: position 1,167,124 of record JARHVA010001048.1, read on the forward strand.
ACAATGCCCTTATAGAGGGCACTTTGAGAAATATAGGGACCATTTCCATAAGTTTGAAGGGCACTTTTGGCTCAAAATGCCCTTGTGGAGGGAATTCAATTAAATTAAAGGGGCAAAGATAAGAAGCCTAAAGGAAACTTACCATTTGGGAAAAGTGACAAGCGAAAGGAATTTTCCTTCAGACAAAATATCTAAAAGAATTCCTTCAAACATTTTATCTAAAGGAAAACTGAAGAAGGCAAGCTAAGGTTGAATTCCTTTAGAAAAAATGTCTAAAGGAATTCCTACGAACATTTTGTCCAAAGAAATATGACGGTCATAGAAATCTCGAAGGCCAAAAATGTAAAGAAGAAATCCAAAAAGGTAAGGAACAAAGCCAAGGAGAATTCCTTCAGATAAAATGTCTAAAGGACATGTTGAAGAAAAGCTTGCCAGCTAAAAAGACCTACAAAGAGCAAGCAAAGAAAAGGCAAAGGCAGGGAGTAAATAAAAAGAAGAGACAAGAAAAGAAGAAGTAAAGAGAAGAAGCAAATAGAGAAAGAAAACATAGATTTTTCCCTCAAAAATATTGTCTTGAACTTTTATCTGAGATGACCTTCCCAAAAAGCCTAAAACCTATAGAAATGGAAAGAACATACACCTAGGAGCCTGAATAGGTGCAAAAGGAAGAAAGAGACAAAGAAAAGGCCTAAGGAGTAGAAAACCACTGAGAACCTAAAGGTTTGAATGAGTAAATACAAAATAGGAGAAACTAAGGCAAAGGATAAATCAAAGGAAAGAGACAAAACATGAGCAAGTAGAGAGTAGAAAAGACAAAGATCAAAATAGTTCCAGAAACTTGATAAAGTCAAAGCATAGAATAAATGACCATTCAAAAAATGACAAGTGGCATAGGAACACTTAGTAAAAGGAATTAATAAATTTTGGTGGAATAGTATCTACCAAAAACTAATAAATAGATTAGTTTTTGAACTATAGAGATTAGCATCCCATGTTTTTCATGCTTCACCATTAATGCACAGCTAGTTGTGCCTAGCATTGAAGAAAGCATGGTCCAGCCACAACAAGTTGGGGATGGTTTTGTCAATTGCTAGAAGGATTATCCCACACTTGTTTAGGCCCAAGATAGTAAGGGTGGTGGCCTGGACATCTACAAAATGGATATCCCATACATAGTTTAAAGAACATGGTAGCAACATGGTCTCTTGTCTCAAAAGTGTTTGACTCTAGCATGGGTCTCCTTTCCTTATTTTATTAGCATCTTGATCTATATAATTGAACTTATCATTTTGATAAGGGATCTCTCAGCTTGTATGATGAATCCCTAAAGGAATTTACCTTGAATCAAAAAAAGCATTTTTACCTCCTTTTGAGCTTGTACTTTTTCATATGTCTATGGTTTTATCTTGTGTTAAGTCATTTTATTTTCATGCTTTCATAAGTTTATTCCAACATATCTAGTGCATAGTGATTTTATTCCCTTACAAGTCATAGGAAGTGTCTGAAAAAGTATAGGCAAGTGAATAAGCTACATAGCATTGTGTCTTAGAACACCTTTTGTGCTTGTTTTTTCCTCTCTTATCTCTCCACATGACACCCTACTAAAACATTGTTGCAAGAAAGGTCTCATTTTGAGTGAAGTGTAGGCTAACTTATCTTGATTTAAAGTTTATGTCAAAGATGAGTAGACCATCCATTTGTTGCATCACCACATAGTTTAGGTTCTAATTTTAGTATTTTTCTCTCCCTTTTCATCCCCCCAAGTAGTTAGTAGTAGTAAATTAGAGCCTTAAGGTGCATCAATGGGAGCTAGCCCCTAATCTATAGATTCATCCCTCATATTTATCACCCACAACAAAATGGGTGTCTCCATTATGTCACATGGATGAAGAGAGTTGAGCCTCCCTTCAGAGGGTGTAATCTACCACATAAATATTTACATCCACCCTTTAGGGGTTCATAACAATACCTTATTTTGTGACAATGTGACTAGTAAGTTTATCTTCGATGACATCAAACATGCTCTTTTTTGGGTTTAGGGAAATAACATACCTTATACATCTTTCAAATACCCTTTCCAAGTAGTGCACATGATCTCACTTATATTTTGAAAACACATTTATACCATCCATATAGATAATTATACATTTACCTATCATTCCTTCAAAATCTAAGTCCATTTCCCTTCAAAAAGTGGCACCAATGTTGATCAACCCAAAGGACATTCATTTATAAGAAAATGTACCCCACTTGGTGGTGATAGTAGTCTTCATTCTTTTTTAAGTTTGACCAAGAATTGGTTGTATCCATATAATCCATCAAAAAAGGAAATCATTTGAGACACACTCACCCTTTAGATCACTTCATCAAGTGAGGTAAATTAGTAATTGTCTTTATCTGAGGCTTGGTTCAAGTATTAGAAGTCCAAACACAAGCATATTTCTTCATTTTTATTTAGTTCAAGCATTAAGTTGGTGAGCTAGGTTGAGTGTTAAACTGGTAAAATTATCCCTATAGAGATAAACTTATAGACTTCCTTATTTATTAAGGGTTTCATGATTGAGTTTACCAACCTTTGCCTCTACCTAAATGGTTTTTGGTTTGGTTTTATGGGGATAATATGAGTGATTACTCTTGGATCAAAGACCTTAAGATGCCCATAGGCCCAAGTAATCATGTCTTTATATCTCCAGGGTAACCTTCACAACTACTCCAATTCATTGTCCTTTCAGTCAAGACCCACATTAACCATTTTGGGATTTTATTCTAGGTTGAGATTCATGAGTTGGCACTTTTGGTCTTCAAAATTGGGCCTTATCAATTTGAAGTTAGGGTCCAAAGTATCAAATTATCTCTCTAACGATATCATTCCCTTTAGGATCTATTTCCAATGAATCTTTAGGATCCCATCTTTATCCATCTCATTCTTGAGGTTGTATCTATCTTTCTCATCTATAACTTGGGCCTTAAATAATTCCTTATTGATAAGGAATTAAATGATATTATAGTCATCTGCAAAGACCTTAAAATTTTTTAACATTATTTGGGACTAAGGGACATGGGATGATTTTCACATATAACTCTTATAACTTACTATCATCCAAGGGAGTTAGGTTTTTTTGTTGCATATTCTAATGAGTCAAATACTTGGTTTTCCTCTTGGGGGATAGGGATAATTTTAAATGTGTTAAATATATTGATTAGGTCCTAAGCTTGATGCTTATACTTCCTAAGATATGATATCATACATTGAAATTTAGTCTTAATATGGTTCATCACCAAATCATAATCACTAAATACTCTTAGTTAATTTGCCTTGTATTTTAATGCAAATTACAAACCCAATATTAGAGATTCATACTCCACTAGGCTATTTATGTAGAGAAACTACAACCTATATGATGATAAATGTTTTGCCCTTAGGGGATTTCTAGTCATAAAATGAAAAAATTGGTAACTTGATCATGGATAATGATGCCCAATCCTTAGGTCCCTATTTATTACTCTCATAACCCTCTTAGTCTTACTTTCACTGATTCTTATTCATCTGTGACCTTCCAAACTTGACCTCAACTGAGCCAGGACACTCTCTTTATGACTAATCCATCCTCATAGGCCCTATCAGCTTAGGAAAATAACACCTAACTTAGACACTACCATCAGACCCTAGGGTGTCTAGCTTTTGATTCTATTGTCCAAGTGCATCTTAGTCCCCAATGGTCATTTCCTTTTAGATCCTTATATTTAATCATGTCAGCCTAATGCAAATTCATTTAACCCATGACCAAAAGATCCATATATAAGCCCATTCAAAGATCATTTGGAAAGAGTTGGAAAATATCATTTAATCAAGTAATAATACAAAAAAGACCACTCAAGAAGTCTTACCTATTCTCTGCATATAGATAGCCTATACACTTTCAATCCAATTCAAGTCCTTATACTAGTCCCTAGTCATCTCAAGCATACCCAATTTTAGCATTTATTGAATTTCATTCACTATTGCACTAAGAACTCTTAAAGGGAAAACTACATATGGCTTGATCCCTCCTCAAAGTATTGGTATGTAGGTAGTGTGCCCACACATGGGGTTTGAAACATGTCTAGTGCATCTTACACACACTAACCCCTTTTCCCTATTTTCCAAACTTTCATTCAATTTCATAAAAGATACAAGTAAATTAATAATTATCTCTACAAGGAGATATATTAATAGTGAGGACCTAAAAACTAGTACACAAGCTCACACTAAGTAGGTAAACAAAACCCAAAAAGCTTAAATCCCTAAGACAATAACACCAAAGAAGGACTACAACATCATAACCCAAGGTGTCTAGTTTTGATGCTCCTATCCAATCAGAAAATGAAGTTCAAGATCCTATTTGTAATAGTATCCCATTCCTACATAAATTTCTAGACCTTGTCTTAGCTGGAATAGTTTAGAATAAGCTAAGTTTAATTTTATCTCTATCACTACTATTTTTAGAAAAGGTCTAATTGTAATTTAATTTCACAAATAAGTAGATTTAATTAGGAATATTATTTACTAATTTCTCCTACTCAGACCCTATTTTTTTAATAGAAATTAAACTCCATTATTCCCAAAAAAATAAATCATTTGGTGAACCTGACTTACTTCGAATTGCACATAAACACCCTATAAACCTTAGGGTAAATCCCTAGATATTTTTTCCCATTAATTTTTGAATTTATTCTTGAATATTAAAATAAAAAATTCCTCTCAAATTTTAAAATTTTATAGTAAATTTTAAAATAAATTTATTTCAAACCCTAGTTGCATACACTAGGTCCCAGTAATTTTCTAACATTAATCCAATAATTTTTTATTTTTTGCTGCACATATAAATCAAAAATTCATCTCAAATTTTAAAATTTTATAGTAAATTTTAAAATAAATTTATTTCAAAACGTAGCTTCATCAACTAGCTCCCCATAATTTTCCAATCATTTTATAAATTTTTAGTTGCATATTAAAATTAAAAAAATCACTTCAAATTTAAAAAATTCATAGTAATTTTTAGAATTTATTTTTCTCAAAATCCTTAGTTGCATGTACTAGCTCCTATTTGATTATTGAGGTATCCCTTTATGTCCATAATCAAATTGTAAAAACAATGCTCATTTATTTAAAAACTTTTCTTACATTTCTTATAAATAATTTGGAAACCATAATGGGCCCTATAATGTACATGGATGATGAATTCTATCATATGTTAGTACAAAGCTTCATTATTTACATTTCATACTTCTTTTTCATTATATGGGATGATGTTAAGCAATTTATTTTTTAAACATGCTAATACATCTCTTTCATCACCTCTCTTAGAGCCTCTACCCTATGTTGAGTCATGTTGCATGGTCCATTTTACTCTTCCCCAGGTCACTACCCATTTCCAAAGAGCCCAATTGACACCCTTTGTACCTCCACCACCTTGACTCATGATTATCTTTGCTCTCCTCCTGTAGCTATTACTAATCTTATATAGATAATAGATAATGTAGTTAGAGCTATTACTCAACATGTCACTATGCCTCTTCCACCTAGCTAGGAGCCCCATCACCCTTTTATTCCTACCCATCCTAGGCCCAACCCACTTACATAGGTAGATTTACACAAGGCATAAGACATTATTAATCAAATGAGAAACACTCCAACTAAGATTTCCATGTTATAACTACTTCAAAAATCTTATGTATTCAAGGGCATTCTTTAATAGGCACTCACTCAAACTTATATGGCTATTGATTTAGAACATTCTTATTTTGCGTTAGTGGTCAAAATTTTAAAAACTATAGAAGATGTAATTTATTTTGATAGTGAGGACATGCCTTCTCAAATAGTTATTGATCAAAAATTTCCACTATTCATACAAGTTCAAGTAAAAACTAGTACATTCAAGAGAGTTCTTATTGATAGTGGTTTTGAACTTAATATATGTAATATGACATTCTTATAGGCCATGGGCATAGATATGGAATCAATGCAAAAATAATATAAGAAAATTCAAGGATTTAACGATATACCATGATAGACATTGGGCACCATTCCTTTGGATATCATGGTAGGACCTAAAACCCTCTTTATAGAGTTCCAAGTCATGCCAGGTCCTCTCCACTATAATCTTTTACTTGGATGACCCTAGATACATACTATGGGGGCCATTCCTTCTACTCTCCATTAATGTATTAAGTTTATCCATGAGGGATATATATACATGTCTAGCAGACAACCAACCATTCATATATTGTCAAACTATAGAGTCATCTTCAACTATTTCACCAAATAGGACACCTTATCTCATAGTATAGCCACCACCTCATTAAATTTATCTTGATCAGATACATATATATGAGGTTAGAGAGACTATAAATTCTCACACTCCTCCACTTATAGTCATACCTTTAGCTCTATATATTTCACCAATCATAACAATTTCAACCATTCTAGCTACTCCATCAGTCACAATTTTGACACTTGTTACACATCCATAATCACCGATAGCAGTACCAATAGTTCTAATTTATTCCATAATTACTCCACTAGTTACAGATACTTTTGCATTAGTACCATATTTTATGATAAATGATGAGACTCATATATCATATTTACCCATTTTGGTAAATTTTAAGTACCATATGTATATGATGTTGATACAAATTCATAGGCTTCTTCAGTTGATGATAAAACACCCACACTTATAGATGACTATTTGTGTGGATTGAGATTTACACTAGTTAACCCAAGAGAGTACTGAGATTACTATAGATCCCTCATTCCACATCTTACATCACTTTTAGCATCTTTCACTACACTCTTAGGATATATTTCACACTCACAATCATAGATAGATCACTTGGCACATACAGTTCACATGGTTGCCTCTATGGATATAGAGCCAGTTATTCAAATTTAGGTAGGTATAAAACAACATCAGCCACAATTTATGTTATAGATATTACTCCATCATGGATTGATCACATTACCTATAGTATGACATAGATCTATTAGTAGATTGTCACAACATGATGGTTGCCCATTTTATACTTTTCATAAGATTACAGGCCATAATACAAACTCATGTACAAATTTATAGTAGATATTAGATAAACTATAGTATTGAGGTATTATTTAAATTATAACACCACTAGAAACACTAACTCCACCACTTTCACTAAAGTCATCTACTAGCTGGGCTAAATATCCCATAGCAGAGTCAACATTTCCACCACTATAGCAACCTTTAGTTTACCTTTGGTGTGATGACACCATGGACACAACATATACATCATATGATGATTTTTATGATGATTATCTTGAGGTATTTAATGATGGATGTGACCATTTCCTCCATTTCCATCCCCAATGGGCTCCATCTTTGGATCCCTTCCCCCCTCCAGCCTAGTCTTTTATATCACTATGTACATATTAATTTATTTACATGTTTTTACATAGTTTCTTTCCAACTTTGATTGTACATAATCTCTTATAATTGATTTTACATAGTTCAAATATTCTAAAAATACAAAAAAAATATAACATTTCAAAAATCTAAAAACATTTAAATATAACAAAACACCAAAAAACATTTTGATTATATGCATCATCCATGTTTTACATTATTAATATCATGCTAGGACTTATATTTACTATTTCCTATTATTATACATCAATTTATTTACATTACCATGCTTCACTTGATCTTTTTTGAGTGTGTACAGTGACATGTAGCTACTTGATTGCTTCAATCTACCCATTGAGGGTACATCTACTTCTACATTCAAGACACACTTTGATATACATACCCACTAGGGGAATCTTCTACATGACTACACCATCTAGGCTATGTCATTCCTACACTACACACTCCAAGTTATCATGCTAATGTACATTACTTACTATATTACATAGATTACTATATCAACATTTCACTAGTATCTAGCACTTATGTATCTCCTAGCATATACCTAGTCTTGTACTAAACATGTATTGTATAATTTCACTCTTGCTTTGATTAGTTAGATGTTATTTTATCTTTTTAGGTATTACATACTTTCTCTTCTTTCTTAGCATAGTGTTTTGGATTGTATTTATAGTTCTTGCTTGTCTACTATATGTGCCTTAAGACATTTGCTAATGTCTTTTACTTTTATTCATGTGTGTGCCTTAGGAAATTTTCCAATGTCCTTTACTTGTACTCTTCTATGAGCTTGTGGCCCTCGTGCCAACATTGCTTATTTCACTTGTATATGTATGTGGTATTTGAACATGCCTTATATGTTTGCTTTTCAGTTTAAGTGACATGTGCCCATGCCCCTTATTTATATGGCCCCTTGGCCACTCTTATATGCTTCTTGATTCTTACTTTATGTTCTTGTTTCTTGATTTATTCTCAATTTTTGTAATGGCATGATTCATATTATGCATTTTCCTATTTTCTTAGATGCCATGATAGACATCATGCTCCATCCTTCCAACTAACAACTAAAAAACTAACATTTATAGTTTTAATTTAAGTTTAGTACATTATACATGTTATTACATTGTTATATCTATCTAGGCATACCCATATTGATCTAAAAATATGTCAATTGAAACCATGTTATATCTTGAGATATCTTGTTGATTATAATTGATATATCATGTATATTTCTAGCTTAACACACTTGTAGGGCTTCTTCTTCTTCTAAGGGTAGTCATTTCATGGTACCTATTCCTACCCTTATAAGAGGGGGAAACAAACAAGGGCTTTGTTATAGAGATCATAGCTCCTAATAGATCAAAAAATCTAGTTTTAGAACAACCAGAATAATAACTAGTCATAAAACTACTTAGAACAGACTAGGTAGATAGTTAAGATTATAGAACAATGATCAATTTTAGCCTAAGACAATAGTGCCAAGGCTATACTATAGTTCCAAAAACTAAGGTGTCCATTTTTATTATTCCTATCCAAATAATGGAAAAACCATATTTTTTAGAAGCAGGCAGAAAGGTAGGTTTAGCTATAGTTTTTCACAATCAAACTAGTTTAGATCAGTAATTTTTAGTAGAATTTTCTTAGATAATCCAGACATAATTGGCATCATACACAAAAATATTAATTCTCACTTCCATTTTCAAATACGATAGTTTGTATAACTTTTAGATCAAAATCCATGTTTTAGACACCAATGGTTGGGGGTAGATTGCACAACACTTTTGCTTCTTTTCTTTTAGTTTTTAGCATTACCTAGGCATTCTTAGTAGTTGCATGCCTTATTCCATATGTAGGTGGTTAGTATCATTTTGGAGTGGATTTAATACAAGCCTAACCTCCACATTCCTAAGTACTTGAGTTCCTGAGTGGCTTCCACATAAACCAAATTTTCATTTTTAGAGTGGCTTTCATACAAGCCTAATATCCATCTTTTCTAAGTTGGCCAACATTGGCCTAATTTCTAGCACACATTCAACTATCCATGCCAAATTATCAGATTTCCAAAGCATTTAGGGGCTTCAAAATCCATCTCATATGACATACACATTAATATATACTAGTATCAGTTCTTAGCTTCACTTCATAGGGTAATGATGGAGCCAAAGGGAAAACTTTTGTATTCTTGAGCCACCTATTTAGAGGGATTAGACACCCAATCTAGACATTGATTATCACATGCATGATCATATAGATTCACTTAGTGGTGATGATGCAACCAAAGGGCCAACCTTTGCATTCTTGAGCCAATTTCTAGGGAATTGAATACTTGGCTCCATCCATGATATAGCTTTTGGTAAAATATCATCTAGTACATCCAACATTAATCAACCTTACTTAGTATTACAATAGGTTTTGTATTGATTGATGTACTTAGTGAGGTGTATTCATTACTTTCTCTTCCTCTCTCTTATTTATGTTTGTACATTATTTTTTTATATCACATATAATAATAATTGATCTACTCTTTGATTTCCTTTTGTATATTCACACTTGCACAATGTGCTCTCCATGCACTATCCAACATTACTCAACATCACAAGCTTCACCTTTGTAGGTAAGTTTAGATACAATTTCTATTTTCCTTTATCCTATTATTTCACTTTGCTACATCATTAAAATAAAGGAGGAGAAAATTTAGTCATATAAAATGCAAAAATTGGTAACTTGAGCATGGCTAATGACACTCAATCCTTAGGTCCCTCTTTTTTTCTCATGACCCTCTTAGGCTTACTTTCACTGATTCTCAATCATCTGTGGCATTTCAAACTTGAACCTAGCTAAGCTGGGACTTTCTCTTTATGACTAATCCATGCCCCTAGGCCCCATTAGCTTAGCATAATAGTACCCAACTTGGACACTAGCACCAAACCCTAGGGTGTCTAGCTTTTAGTGTTATTGTCCAAGTGCATCTTAGGCCCCAACGGTCATTTCCTTCTAAATCCTTATCTTTAATCATGTAAACCTAATGTGAATCCATTTAACCCATGACCAATATATTCATATATAATCCCATTCAAAGATCATTCGGAAAGGGTTGGAAAATATCATTCAAGCAAGCATGAATACAAGTAAGACCACTCAAGCAATCTTTCCTATTCTCTATATACAGTTTGCCTATTTATTTTCAAGCTAATTCAAGTCCTTACACTAGTTCCTAGTCATCTAAAGCATACCTAATTTTAGTATTTATTGCATTTCATTCACTATTTCACTAATCACTCTTAAATGGAGAACTACATATGGCTTGATCCCTCCTTATAGTATTGATATGTAGGTAGTGTGCCCACACATAGGGTGTGAAACACATCTAGTGCATATTACACACACTAACCCCTTTTTATCATTTTCCAAAGTTTCTTTAAATTACATAAAATATATAAGTAAATGATGAATCAACTCTATAGGGAGCTCTGTTGACAACAAGGACCTAAAAATTAGTACACAAGCTCACACTAAGTAGGTAAATAAAACCTAGAAAGCTTAAATCCCTAGGACAATAATGCCAGAGAAGGAATATAGTGTTAGATCCTAGGGTGTCTAGTTCTAGTTCTCTTTTCTAATAAAAAAATGAAGTCCAAATTCCTATGTGTGATTGTTTCCCAGTCCTGAACACAAATTTCTAGACCCTGTCTCAGTCAGAACAGTCTAGAATAAGCTAAGTTTAATTTTTTTTCTCTCACTACTATTTTTAGAAAAGGTATAATTTCAATTTAATTTCAAAAATTAGTATCTTTAATTAGGAATATTATTTACTAATTTCTTCTACTCAGACCCTATTTATTTAATATGAATAAAACTCCATTATTCCCAAAAAATAAATCAAGATCTATAAGCAAAACATTGGCTTGACTATCTTGTTTGGAATGAGCTCTATATATATAAAGAAACCATAGGCCAAGTAGACATAGGTTGTGACTATCTTGATCTTTGGGTGGTTTTGTGCTTAGTATGTAGATGCTTAGGTATGAGGAAACTAGGTTCACCTTCTCATTAATGGTTTTGTACTTAGTTATCATGTGTTTTATGTGGGGTTATCTATCTACCCATATTTGGCTAGCTAATCCTCTCCATGAAAACCATATAAGGGATAAATTTTTAGCCATATAACCATTCAATGACTTGGACCAATCCCTATTGAGGAGCATGCTATAGACTCTAGGGATATTCACTACTTGAATGTCTATGAAGTGTTGAATCCTAGGCTTGGATTCTAGATAGATGTGAAAATTAAGTAGTTATCCTACCTCTTTTACTTTTTACTTATCTAGATAGACCACTACCTTATTTAACTTTATGGGGACCAACTTGAGCATCTCACATATACTTGTTTGCATCACATTGGCTAAGGCTCCTGAATCTACTAAGAAATTATGTAGATTATTTACAAATAACTAAATGGATAAGAGTAAAGGGGTCACCTCCATCCCTTTTTTATGAATGAGCACATTAATATGTGTTTTTCTTGGTTTTGGATGGGCCCATGGGGTCAAATTTTGAGTCAAGTATTTTATTAAGAGATCCTATTACTCTATGATTTAAGCAAACTTGTTAGGGTTAATTTTGACCTTGATCTTTTTCATATCTTCCACTATTTTATAAACCCCTTTACTTTGGATTAAAGGGGTTTTTGTATTCACCTTAGGTTATTGAGGTCTTGAAGGTGGGGATCATTTTTAGAAGTTGGTCTAGTGAGGTTGCACCATTATTGGGGGGTTTGAGGTGGTAAGGTGTTGTTGCTTCTGCCTATTCCTAAGAATGATTTTTTCCTTTAGAATTGATAAAATGCTTACACCTCATGAATACCCTCATCTAGATCATTTTATTCTTAGTTAGGGAAATCTATGGTCTCTAACACCATAGTGGTACTAGGGGCTTTACCAATGTTAAAAGATTCACAATGATTGGGGACCACTTCACATTATTATATTTCCTTATGGAACATCTCAAAAGTAAAACCAAACTCTGTGTAGTCTGACTCCCCATGTGTTATCATGTTATACACTTGACACTAGTTAGGTAAGCCTATCTTTAAGATATTAATTTTGGGAAACCTATTAGGTGAAGGTTTTTGTGGGTTATGAGGATGGTTATAGTTCCTACTTGGTCTTTGATATGTCAAGTTTTTTTTGGAAATTTTTGCATTAGAGTTATTCACTACCTCTTTATCCCAAGTAAGTCATTAATAAGTTTTTGTACCATCCATTAAATGCCATCTAGCTAATTCATAGTGGACTATTGAGTTGTTATACATAGCCAATGTCACCTAATGTTGAGTCTGAGGGGTTAGTTCATGGCCCCTTAGGTTAACGAAATATAGTTGTTAGTTTGAAGTAGGATGACCCAGTAGGAGTTGATGCATTACATGGAATGACTGAAGCATTGCAAAAAATTTATTAACATTGGGAAAAAAAATCAACATAGGCATTTGTGGTAGCACACTAGGAGTGGGGGTCATCATTTAACCTTGAGGGTTTAGTTTCCTATCTAATTTTAGGGTAGGTCTATTATGGTTACATACTTCCTTAGGAATATGGATATCCAAGTGTCTAGTACATTATTATACATTTCAAGTGCTAACTTAAGGTTAGGTTGATAAATCATGGTGACTTGACTATACATATTTGAAACCTAGAATTGAATTTCCTAATAGGCTCATTATGATCCCTTTTGATACAAGTAAACTATTGATATAATACATTAGGGTCTATCACTTTCCCAAATTGGATGAGGAAAGTAGTGCTAAAATGGTCCCAACTTAGGATAGATTGTTCAAGAAGGATGAGGAACCAATCATATGATGAGTCCATTAGTGTAAAGGGGAAAAACCTACATGTGATGTCCTTATTTTATACATTTATAAGTCTTAGGGTGTTTTTATAGTATTTTGTGTGCTTCTCCAAAGTTTTTCCTATGCTTGGAGTGAAAAGGGGAAGATGCCTCTAAGGGTTCCTAAGTAAATCATGGAAAAATCTTAGGACATTAATGATAGACCTAGCTAATTAGGTCATCTTAAGCTATGAATTTGGGGGAGGTTAAGCTAATTAGAATCATGGTAGGTTTAGATTGGTTAGGCCTAGGTTTTTATTGGAAAAGTAGGGGAAATTACCAATTGGATGCAATAGGACCTATCCATGGTAACAGGTGAAATCATCTCTAAGATGATTTAAAATAAAATAATGGTTAGTAAATTATTATCAATAAAAATAATCTCTACACACTCATAAAATTGATGACAATCCTAAAATATTCATATCCAACCTTCTTCTAATTCTAGTTGATATTCACTCCAATTATCTTAATTTATGAAATGCCTATGAGATTTGGCATTCCCTAAAAGGTAAGATAGGCACAACTAAATAATTTTCCCCTCTATTTTAAGATTGATCTATGTAATCTAGGGCACAGATTTGGGTATATGAATTCACAAATATAGTCTACATGAATAGTCTCTAAAATATGTACTATTACCATCAAAATTTCAATATGAAGTTATTACACACAGGTCTAATTATCAAAGGTTATTATGGAGTTTGATTATTATTCTTATCTATTTATAAATTCAAGGGTAAGGGGTAAGTTAATATTATAAAACAAACATTAAAGGTAAGGGAGAGTAAGGCATAAAAGGGATCCTCAAGGTCTGGAATGCACTCAATACATTGATCATCAAACCAAGTGACCTTACCATAATTTTACCATTATAGACTGAGTTTCACTAAATTTATACATACAAAAACATATAGTGGGGAGATTTTAAGGAAATAGGGTGATATGATTCAAATATGAACCCTCACTAAATATAAGTACGAGGAGTTTATAAAAAATTACAAATAAACACCCAATCATAATTTGTAGATTAGCACATAAATTAATACTACTATAAATAAGAAACAAGACCACTCAACCAATTATAATTATAGCAAAGAACATAATAATCATCACACACATATAGTAGTAGAGTATTAATCCAATTAATCTAGAATTGACAAGCATTCATAATGGAGATGAAATATAATTGAAATGCAACATAAAACATTTGAAGAAAATAGGAATTGTATTCATTAAAAGAAAGTTCTGATATAACAATTGATATTGACCAATATTACAATATAAAAAGATGAAGGAAGAAGTAGTTGAAATCCTAAATATAATTAAGTAATACTTTCAATAAAGTTTTTATTGACCTATATATTATAATATGGGTTTTCCTTATATAGATGAGGATGGGATTCACCCACAAATAGTGTGAAATTACCATCTTGGGCCATGATGGCCACTCATGATAGTTAAAAACATAATTCAAAATTTAAAACAAACAAATCTCCTTAAACCTAAATAATATCTATGGATGACCACTTAATTGATACATAGATGTGGTTTTGAAGGTTTAACTCCTAACTATTTTGATCTTACATCTTTATCCTCAAATGTAGTTGTTAGGAGGTTGAACTCCTTGTTTAGGTTGATAATCTTCATTAGGGCTCCCTAAATATCATATCAGCTTGAGTCACCAACCTCTGGTGGACTTGGAAGGGTGATTCCATTGACACCTAAACACTAAAGACCTAGTCGATGCTTTTCTTGGATTGTATTAATAGCTCCAACACCACTCAGGACCCTTCCTTGTTCACTTTGGTGACCTTTTCTCTCATGAACTTGTCAAATTGACACAAGTAGACTCCAAATTCTCCTTAGTCAATTAGGGTTCCATCCAAGTGGAATAACATAAATATATTGACCTCCTTAAATAAGGTCAATATCTTCTTCTTTCCCTATTCAAAGGGTCTATTTATAGTACAAGCCATGATGATCCACTCCTCTATAGTCACCATCATGTTCCTCATGTATGTTTGATACAACCCCAAGTCTAAGGTTGGCATTAGTTTATTATGATACATGTGATTAATTATTTCATCCCACATATAAAAAGGGGGTATATGATCTCATTATTCTATATTTAGTTACATGACGATACACAATAATTTTATAGAGTTAAAATACTTGGTTTTCTTAATGAGATGTAATTTTAGAGAATCATAAGGCATGGTATCCTCAATAATAAAATTTTAAAGATTTATGAGGTATAGTATCATCAAATATATGAAATTACATCAAAGAGTTATAATAAATTTTTCACTTGGTATCCTCAACAAGATGCACATTTAAATATGATACAAATTTTATAGAGATGGATTTTATGTTCACACATAACCAGGTGATTTCTTCCTAGTTTTTATTTTAACCCAATTATTTTGATATTCACTTTATTACTAAATTATATAGACATTGATCTACTTTAAATTTTTGTCTTTATGTTTTTAGGCACTCCTAGATTTTATGTTATAAACATATGATCATGGATAATTGATCTAGGATCCTGATGGATTTTCATGAAAGAAATTAGGATGCTCATGTAGATTGTAAAGTATATATGATTTTTTTTAGTATATATGTCATAAGAGTTAGAATATATGGTAAGGTAACCATGCTTATTTTAAATTTCATTTAATTATCATATTATATATTTACTTTAAGAAATTGTATAGTTTTAACTTTAACATCTTCTTCAATTAGCCCTCCCATTTACACTTGTTTCTTTTAATTTGATATGTACTCATACACACATAGAAGTGAGAAATTATGTAGACACCAAATTTTGGTAAATAAATAGATATTTTATATGGTATTAGTTTTTTTCAATATTATGGATCATTGGTTCCTATTAGGATCTTATTAGTGTTTCCTTTGTGTTATGAGCCCTAGTTTCCTTTTGTGCTTTATGTTTCCATTAAAGATCCATTTTATATGAACCCCATGTGAATGATAATACCACAATTCAATCTAAAATATATTAAAACCTAAAATAAATATTTATTTTCCCTAGTATGACCTCATATTCTCCTAAAATGTCTAAAGCATTTTGTTAGGGTTTCATGTTTTTTTATTAGGTCATACCATGAAACTCATAGTTTTAATAAGACCATATGACTATGTTATTGTCATTTTTTTACTTTGAACCTCTCTCTTAGTGTTTAAAATTATTTTGGATTAGTGTAAATAAACAACAATAAATTTTGTAATATTTAGATTGCATAATGTATATAAATAATCACACAAAATTGAATGCTACCTATGATTTATTGTATAAGCTACATATAAAAATGATTAAGAACCTAAGGGAAAATAATTACTTAATTTTTTTAAATTTAGTTATGGTTTCTTAATTATGTTGTAGTCAATATATGCACTTTGTAATATCTTTGTATTAATTAAATTCATGAATAGACTATTAAAAATAATGTGATATGTCTCTAGAATATCCTAGATGCCTATGGAATTTTGAAGCCAACTTATTCTAATGGACTCATTTGAGGTGGTTGAGTCAATAATTTTTTATTCAAGCCTATGCACCTACATCTATATATTTATTTTCTATATTTGATAACTCTTAAACCTACATAATAATCTTATATTCTCTCTCATTTTTTCAATTAATATATTTGTAATATTGATCAAGGAGACCTATAAATGGTTAGTGGATTGGGTTGGACTGACCTCAACCAACCCCTAATGACCAAATGAAAATTAAATTAATTTATAATAATTTGAAGAGGGATCAAAATACATGTATTTCTCAATTTAATGTGAGTGTTTGAAAAATCATGTAGATGCAATTATAAGTGTTATTTCTCCCAAGAGTAGAGACCTCAAAAAAGTCACAAATATCTAGTTTTTTGGGCTTAGGGTATCTATGGTTCTATTTTTCATGTTTCATATCATTCTAGGGCAAGTATTGGTATCCATATTCATACATAGGGGGAATGAGGTATAGATATATATAGGGCATGCATAGTGGGCACACTTTAGAGGAGTAACCCTTATATTTATCTAATCAATGGAAATACAAGTTACTATATCGATCTACCTCACATAGATATATATGGGACATCAACCTCACTCTAAATAGAATAGAGATATCATCCCTTCATCTATATAGACTATAGCTTACCATTAATGGGTGGTAGGGTAGGGGAGGTCTCTCCTATCATGACTAGGTATATGTGGTGGTGGAGAAAGGGAGGTGGTTAATCTGAATCTATTATATTTCATCTTCATTACCTTTGATACTATTGATGTTAGTTTGAAAATTATTAAAAAAAATTAATAGTGAGCAATTGAACATGGTTCATGCCCTCAATCTGATCTAAATGATGTTAAATTTTGGTATAGAATGACATTATATATTCATCAAATTGATAATCCAAAAATACTAAAATATGTAACCAATGTAGGGCATATGCATTTAATATGCCCCATTTTATATAAATATATAAGTTATAGCAATGTATGTCATATGCATCATGACATGTCATTATATGTGTGTATTTATCTCATAATATGAACCAATTTGAAATAATGAAACCACTATAAATATTTATATAAATGTATATATATGATCCATGCTAAGTATCTATAATAATGTGAGAATATTTGCTAATTTGGAAATATGTCCTAATATCTAAAATTGAACCCATCTAAAAAATATGACTCAATGGAGAAATCCCAATGTATGCATCTTTTTGATATTAGGGATGACTCTAGTGAATTTATCATGTCAAAATATGTAAATATATAGGTACTAAAATGAATTAAAAAATATTCAAAATAATGTGTGCCCCATGTCAACTGACCAAGTAATGTGTTCTTTGAATATGGTAAACTCATTTTTTTAAAACTAGGTATTTTCAATTTTTATAAATTATTAACTTTGATAGTTTCTTTGAAATATAAAAAATTTGTATTATATTTTTTTATCTTGAGTTTGGTATGGATTTTCTCCAGTGGGTATATAAAAATTAAATTGTATATGAATATGTTTGTATATTATGTTTCTTATAAACTACCATAAATGATCATGAAAATATTAACATGTAAAATAAGATCTTCCATGTGTTTTAACAAAATTTATGAGTGAAACTGATATGCAAGTGTCAAGATATTGCACATATAATTTTTTGGATATATTAATGGGAAATTTTAATTTTCAAAACTCATAGCATAAAAATACATAATATAAATAGGTCAACTATTTTGGTTTTCTCAATTCATTTAAACTTTGTTGTTTGATAGTGATTTGATCTCTAAGAGTCAAAATTACATTAAAATGAGATGCACTATCAACTCAATTTTAGATAGTAGAGAGTATGTTGAAAAATCAACAGCCTTCAAACCTAGAAAGTTTGAAAAATATTGCTTTTTCTGAGTAATATTTTGTATTTTTTTTAGTTTCATAAAATCCTCAAATTTTAAGCATTTTAAATAATTTTAGGCTTACTTTAAGCAACTTGGCATCAACCAAGGTGTCCAAATATTACCTAATTTATATAGGATTATATCAAAGTGTCTAAAAAAATGGTATAGTTTGTTATGAAAGAGTCCACGAATAGAAAAAATATAAGTTACAATGTTATAAATTATTAAATTTTATTTTTGTAGTGGATATATACTATATCTAATCATATAATTTGTGTATTTTCAAAAACATATAAATGTGTAAGAGTATCTTATAGGTTGGTATATGGATATAGTGAAAGGGTTAGCCTTTATTGATGTCAAGTAGAAGATACTAGGTAGATCTAGGTTAGGCCATGTTGATTGTCTTGGTGATATACCATATGATATGTATATGATGACTATATTAGTTGAGAGGTGGAAAATATATACCTATACCTCTATATTTTCTATGGGAGAGATTATAGTGACTTTCAAGGATGTTTGGAAGATATTGATATTTATAATAATGGGTACACATGCAAATATAGGGAGTAAAGATGTACATGGTATTAGGCATGGAAATAATTATATTAGTGGACATGCCTAAGGGGAAAAATATAGGGCATGTGACTCTATTATTATTTTGGTATAGACCATGTTGTTTGATGTTCCATGACTATAAAAATATTTATGTGTTTTTTTATGTCTTTTATAGCTATGGATGGAAGTGATTTTGAAACATCATATTGTATGCACCAAATCATATAATATATAGGGGAACATGGTACTTTATAATTATTGTGTGATAACCCCACTAGGTTTCACTCAAAAACCATGAATATTTTCTATTTTACTTAAACATACTAAAAATATAATCTTCTACACTAATTATTATAAGTGTTATATTGTTTGATAGCTAAATAAAAAATGTATAGAAATATAATTAACCCCCTAATTAGGGAATTTTCTATTTAGAATAAAAATAAAATATCAATAGTGTATAAGATAATAATCCATGTAGTAAAACATATACAAAATTAAAGGTGCATCTGTACACCAAATCAATACATTTTTATAACTAGACTAGAGTGCATACCCACTATTGTAAATAACAATAATAATGTAAGTGAAATTATACAAATTTAAATAAATGTCATAGTAATACATAATGAAAATTACAATAGTACATCATATTTTCATATGACATCTCAAAATTAATACAATATCTAAATCCTCTACACTAATTATTATAAGTGTTATATTGTTTGAGAGATAAATACAACTAAATAAATATATAGAAATATCATTAACCCAATCATTAAGGAATGTTTTATTTAGAATAAAAATAACATATAAATAATGCATAAGATAATAATACTTGTAGTAAAACATATACAAAATTAAAGGTACATATGTACACCAAATCAATACATTCTTACAACGATACTAGAGTACACACCACTATTGATAATGATGATGATGATGATGATGATGATGATGATGATGATGATGATGATGATGATGATGATGATGATGATGATGATGATGATGTAAGTGTAATTATACAAATGTAAATAAATGTCATAGTAATACATAATGAAAATTACAATAGTACATCATAAATTCATATGACATCTCAAAATTAATAAAATATCCAAATCCTCTACACTAATTATTATAAGTGTTACATTTTTTGAGAGTTAAATAAAACTAAATATAACATGTATATAAATATCATTAACCCACTTGCTAAGGAATGTTTTATTTATAATAAAAATAACATCTCAATAGTGCATAAGATAATAATCCATGTAGTAAAACATATACAAAATTAAAGGTACATATGTACACCAAATCAATACATTATTAAAACTATACTAGAGTAAACAACCACTATTGTAAATAATGATGATGATGATGATGATGATGATGATGATGATGATGTAAGTGTAATTATACAAATTTGAATAAATGTCATAGTAATACATAATGAAAAGTACAATATTATGTCATAGATTCATATGAAATATCAAAATTAATATCATAGATCAATTAAAGAGAGGGAGAGAATCATCTGGGTATTTTTCCTCCAACCACATACCCTTAGTCTCCTTCACACGTCTCCACTAGGAGTGGCCTTCCATTAATAGAGGGGAAGATAATGACAACCTAGATATCAAAAAATTAACCAAAAATGGGTGTATTATAGTCAGTAATACATGAAACAATGATATAGACCATGAAACACAATCCTTTATCTAATATGATTTTGCACACATGCATATAAACTAGATAATATAGTAGACTGATAATATATACAACTATAACATTACTTTGGCAAAAGTTTTCATTATATATTATATATTTTTCAAGAATATGACTCAAATACACACACACACATGCTCTCTACTAATAAAAATCTACCTCCTTGGTGTTAACTAATGATAGATATTTATAATTCATGCCTTCCCTCAAACTTCATACTTATCATCCATTAACATTAAAAATAATATAGTTATGTGATTTATAAAATAGTTTCAAAGATATTTATTTTAAAAATTTAAATATTTAACCAAATAATAATTTATTTCATAATTATTGAATATAATTTTAAACATATCTTTCATCTATAAAAAATAGCATAAATTCACAAACATTCAGTTATTTCACATTTTATGAATTTTAAAAAAACATGTTCATTTACTACCATTTTCATAAGATCTTATTTAACAAAAATATCCATAATAATTCAAATTTTTTAATGAAGGTTCAATTAAAACTCAAGGATAATCAGACAATACTCAAAGAAGTTCATTCAAAATAGCCTAGGTATTATAATAAAAATCAAGCATCCAAACATTATAACAATCTCATAAAACAATCTTTATCTCATACTCCAATGTATATAATTTTATATTATAAATTTAATTTATTAATTAAGATCCATTTAATGCTATTATACAAATGAATTTCAAACATTCTTTTAATCATATACAATCTTTCAACAATAGTAAAATAATAATAATAATAATAATAATAATAATGTTAGATCTTGACTAAAAGGATTCATATATTATCGTAACTAAGACCTTTGAAAAGATTATAGAATCTCCTCTTGATTCCTTTAAAATTGTTTAAAATATCTTCTGAAATAGTCATGTTATTCACCTATAACCTATTACTATATATGGCTGGATATAACTTCCTAATGGTGCTCATTCAATAGTGAGGATGCAGATCGACGATCAATATTAAAGGTCAAAAGATAAAAGATTTTAAGTGGAGGATAATTAAAACCTAGGTCAAAATAAAAGTAAGTCCTACAAATATCATCCTATTGCCATTAGAGATCAATTGAATACCATTAAAAAGACACAATGATATATTTAATATGATTGATGATGGAGTTTCAATGCCATTGAAGCTCAATATGAACCTCTAGTTTGAAGATTTGTAACATACAAGGTCCATATTTTGGGGTTAAAATATTGTTTTGTGACTATGATATTTGTTATTTAAGG
Organism: Torreya grandis; assembly: GCA_037957365.1. NCBI lineage: Eukaryota > Viridiplantae > Streptophyta > Pinopsida > Cupressales > Taxaceae > Torreya > Torreya grandis. Next base: position 1,189,418 of record JARHVA010001048.1, read on the forward strand.
AATACTTGTGTATATTATGAGTTATCAATTTCCATAAATGCTCAGAGACAAGATAGGTCTATTTAGACCTAATGGAGATCAAGAACGATGTTATGTAGCATGTATGATCTTTATCAATATGTAGTAACTATATGAAAACTAATGACTTAGATTGGTTTTTAATATATAATATAAACCTATGATTAGATTTCATAATAGGGGTAAATAGGAGTGGTTATGGAGAAGTGTCTTATCTTTAAATAAAGTTAAATCTCTAACAAATAGTCGTTAAAATTAGACATGGTGATGGCTCTGTCTAGATTCAAGGTATGAATACTTTGGCCTTGTAGTGAAGCAAGTGGGAAGATGGTGAAGAAGATCAAAGTGGAGTAGATTGGGGGATTAAGAAGTAGTTATAGGATTCAATACTATTAAAAACCATAAATATCTTTTCTCCAATAGACTTAGTCATGACTCACCACCTTTGTTAAACTCATTTCCTCTAGTGCGTTGCTCAATCAATGAAATGATTCAGAGGCTATTGAGACAAATGAAAACTATCTTGCCTATGATGTATTATCTCTAATTTGATAAAAATATGTTGGGGGCATTCATAAAAAGGTGGCAAATCATTTAATGACCTGGGATGATGTGCTCACTATCTTCCCCCTTTCTCCTATATCTCCCATTCTTTCCCATTTGTAAGCTCTCTTAGTTTTTAAAAAAAGACTCTCCCACTTTTGATAAGATTTATCTCTCAATTCTATAAGATCATATAATCTCATTTGATAAGGCTATACCCTATCAAAACTTGTATTAAAGACCTCTTAAAGCAATAAATATTGTCTTTACCCATCTCTTGCTTTTGAAATGTGTTTAGTAACCTTGTGCATGATGGCATTGTGAAGGATAATCTTCCATGCCTGTTGTCCTTCTTTATTGAATATTTTAGGTTATTTTATAGTTGATTTTAGGTTTTCATTAATTTTCTTTCTACCATTAATGTAATCTTAGTGTGAGTCTTGGAATTCTTCCTAGTTTCATTCATTTCTTCCTGAACCTAGTGTATGAAATACATATACAATTAGCTAGGTTTTAAGATTGTGTGAGATATATTATATTATCTTATTATTCTTTAGTGTAAATTTTATGACTATGTGAGTTCTCACTTAATTTTGTGCATCACCTTGTTTTATTTTTAAGAGCCCTATTTCCCCCTTCTTAACCCTTTTCTTAGTGCAAATTTTAGTATAGGTGATCCATCAAGAGTAGCTAGCCTTGTTAAAAATCTTAGAGGTCCAACCCCACCATATGATACCCATGGCTTGGGTTTGTTCCCATATTATGGATCATTTTTAAAGAGCCTAAATAACCCTCTCCAAGGGTGTAAATTGATACTACAATAGGTCCTATGCATAAATTTTATTTTTTCCTCCTTTTCCTTAAAACCCTAGATTCACTTTTGAAACTTGCTTGACTTATAAATATGGGTTAGATAACCCCAATCACACCTTATTGAGTGTTTAATAATTTCCTATGTTACAATACATTGAATATTTCTTAAACAACACATAATTACTCCACCTATGTATATATGTGACGTGTAGTCTTATGATATAATTTAATGCATCACTTTGGATTTTGATACTTGAATATATTAAAATTTTACCTTGATTTAAATATTTATACTTGGATTAAGGATTATTAATTTGAGTGGTTCTAATATTTATATGCATTTAGATAGTTCCTCCATGATGTGTAAATAGATCTCTCAATGTGTAAATAGTTTTTTTAAGTAGTGAACAAGTGAAAATTAGATCTTGGGTTTGTATTATAAATATAAATAAATATCAAGTTAATTTACCTCCATAAATGACATGCAAAATGTGTGGCAAAACATAGTGGAGGTATTTTAATTTAATTTTTTTAAAGGAATTAGTGACACTTATAACAAACACAAACACAAACACTATCAATAAGTAGTAGTGTCTGATTGTTATTATCATTGTCTAAGAAGGAGGAAATAGGATTCCATAATATAGTGAAAATATACATAATATAAAATCTTATTATAGCATAAATTAGGGTGATCTTACATATGAATGCAAATTGGGAAAGCCATACTCATAGATATATTATTGGATAGGAGAGAATGTGACCAAATGTCTAATGTGTATGGACAAGTAATGTACCTCAAATACAGGTTAAAACTAATATTTTAAAGTTTTTAATACCAAATTTATATGTCTAAAAAATCATCCCAAGCTTCAAAATCAATAAAAAATAATTTTTATAGATCCATGGTTCAAAAACTAGCTTGCACTATTATTGTAAAAAATTTATTCTACTTTGTAGACATAGAAGTTAACATTTATTGCTAAAACAATTCATTAGTGACCAATATTTTTATAGACTTATATTGTGTCCAATTTCACAACTCTAGGATTCCATTCCTCTATTTATATGTGGATGACCCTTACCTCAAAGAAAAATCTAATTTTGAATATTCTAGTTCACTATTCCATGTAACCTAAACTCTCTATTAGACTAATCCATGCATATAATTTAGTTGTATGTATTTAAAAGATAATGTCACTCCTTAAAGACTATCCCACTCTCTAGTAGTGTATGAATCAATTATCCATGTCCTCACACCAAATAATAACTATTTGCTCAAATTCAAATTCACCTAGTAGGTTATTCTGCTTGTTTCATAAGACCCATTCAAGGAATTTCCAAAAATATCACTATAAAACTAAATTTTATAACCATTTTCTTAGTAATATCTTACATGATTCATAATACCTATGAATATAATTTTACATTAGGAATAAAGTATCTATTCTTCCTAATTTCAAGTCCACACAATCCTAGTATCTCTAAGCTAGGTTTACATACACCTCAAAGGTCACAGGTCATTTTTGAATGCAAAATTAAACTAGGATTTCATCAACATATACCATCACACCTATATTTCATTCACAAAACTATATCAGGGGATAATTAGATGGAGTTTGATCCATCTTTAGATTACTGGTATATAGGTAATGCTCAACATAAGGGGTGTTTAGGTCAAACACAAATTTAACCACTAATCCTTATTTACTTATTTATTCCATTTATTATTCATGATTTATTAATATATGATTACAATAAAATAATATTTCATATAATGACTTCCATAAAAAATTACATATATATGGTCACAAACATAGGACTCATAGGTGAAGGTGCATATACCCATTTTTACACATAGGTTTAAAACCCTACTAGACATTAACATTCCTTATAGACACCATTATAGAATGAAATTTTATATATACCATGGCCTTGTTACATGGATATTTCAATACTTTTTCTTGATTCATAGTGACCTAAGAGAGCCACACATTCAGTTTCACAATCACACAAAGTCATGATCATTTGATTTATAGCTAAGTAACTTATCTTTATTACTTCCCCTTTTGGCATATTTATATATTTATTAAGATTAAAATCATAAATTCTTAACTTATTCTTATTTTATACATTCTAATTCTACACAACATTTTTTCATACTTAGGATTCCATACCTATTTATCCCAATTTGGATAAAACACACCCTAGGATAACTAATTTTAGATAATTAACATTTTTTTCTAGGAATCAATATGAAAAAATTGAAAGAAAATAACAACTAATTTAGATTATCTCATGTCTAATAAAGTAAAATCAATTCAACAAGACTCATACATAGATTCCAAAAATAAGACAATTTATAAATATATATTAAAAAGAACATTATATTTGGACATAAGTTTGTGACCATAATCAAGAGGATTATCTGATAAATTTAAAGGAGTTAATGATGTATATTTATCACATTTTGACACAAGAACCCTCAAATACATATATCTAATAAAATATAATAATATTAAATAAGGAAATAAAGAAGGCAAATCTTGATAATTAGGATAAGATTATTTATTAGTTCTAAAGACACACATGATCCAATTATTTTTATTTTAAAGAAAAAAATATTTGATAAAGATAATGACCACTTAAAAATTACCAATATAGTGGTCTATTCATTAGATATTATAAGAGAAACACTTTATAGAGTATTTTAGGTACCTATGTAACACCCAATTTACACCTTTCCTATTTAAATTGTGTTATTTTATTCTTATATTGATATCATGTTTTTAACAATTCAAATACTTAAAAATTTAGAATTAATTAATATGATATATTGAGATAATATTATTCTTGTAATGATTCAATGTATATAAATAATTTTTTTATATTTTACTTGAGATTTTTTCAAGTTTAGTTTCCTCAGATATCCTAGGATAAATAAATTTTATGTATACAATGATGTAGAAGAATATAGGTGGAAAACTGAGGGATATTTGATTACATTGGTCATAGATTTTACCATTCACTAGATGTGTCATGTCCCTAGTTGATATTTAACTTATTACTTTAATTAATTTGTTCTAATAACTTGTTTTAATTTTGAGAATTCTAGGCCAGATATTTTTTAAAATCTCTATATGGTCATAAGGATTAAAAAGGAATAAACATGATGTAACCACTTGAAAAACTTGAATGGATTTTAAAATCCAATTTTAGAGGGTCACATAAAGTTATTTTTAGATATTTTGTGTTGGAATTAGAACACTTTGACCAAAAATGGATGTATGTAAGTCTTTATACAAGCCTAAAAAATATTTTAGGACATTCCATCTATGACATTAGAAGAGGGGAGGAATTTATTTGGCCTTCATGCAATGTAAGAAAGAGTATGGATCTTGTAAAAAAAAGTAAAAACCATAGAAGACTTTTGTGAAAAGTTAAGGCATGTGAAGGGAAAAGTGTTACCTTCACATTGGAAAAGTATTGAGGACCCTCTCTATAAGTAAATGGGAAGTCACCCTTTTGAAAATGTTTGACCATTTTGAAAATGAAGTTCGAGATAAAAGCATGGAGAAACTAGGAAGAGATCTTGGGAGATGGATGTTAGTGGGATTATAAGTTTTAGAGGATTGGTATGTGATAAACAATGGATAACTTGAGGTATGAGGTATTTTGAAACCTTATTATTTAACATTCTATTTTAAAATAATCCCTTGTTACCTCCTTAAAATTTTGAAAAATTGTCATTAATTGGCAAGGCCTTTTAGATTGTAATACTTTTCTTGATTTGTATATTTTTCTTGTGAAGGTTTTTATCCAATTTTATCTTATTGTATTTACTTTCATTTTTTGAGTTTTATAAATGTGAAGGTCTGTTGCTTGCATGGGCTTGAGTTGATATGGTAGGATGGGCAAGGGTGAGTGATTTAACCCAAGCCATTCTCCTTTCATTGTGAAAACTTGTAAAAGAGGATATATATGTATTCTTTTTAAATTAATTTTATTAAGGCCCATTGGTAGTGTTTGTTCTTATTAGAGATGTATGGTTTGGGAAAATGTAGGAGGTGTTTCCTAGTTCATAAGATGAGGTAAAAAACTAGATGAAATGCCTAGAATACTACTCCTTTTAAAATTAAATAAACTCTTATTTCACAACTTATAAAACTTTAAAGGTAATATACATGACCCAAGTTTTGAGTCCTTGTCTCAAGGGTGTTTATGTAAATTTCATGATGATGAAATAACATGGGAGTGAAGCTCCTGCTTGCCTTGGCCTTGATGTTATATTTTGGACCTTGGAAGAGCTTGTAACATAAATGTAATATTTTATCTTGCATTTTTTTGAAGTGTTGTAACACTTTTAATATTAATTATAATCATTGTAATTGTTATTTTATGTGAAGAATGAAGGGAAGTTGTAATAAGTAAGTGATTTAAGTGTGAATATTTTCTCTCTTACACACTCTTGAAGGAAAATTATAATGGACTATGGATTAAAATAATGATTTTACTTATGAAAATGAAAGTGTATTTATATTCCTAATATCTTTAAATACAGGTTTTATTATGAATAATAAAATACTAGTTTATAGTTTGCTTCAACATTTATAAAACCCTACCACAACTTGGTTATAAATTTTTTAAGAATATTAAAAATTACCTAAAACTCCTAAAAATTATCTATTTTATAAACTAAAATTAACCAAAAATGTACAAATATCATAGATTAAATTTTAGAGCCACAAAAATAAATTTATGGATTTTCAAAGTCAAAACTATTATTCACCCCCTAATCCTAAGTAAAATGATGATTTTAAAGAAATTAATTAACACACTTTATGAGATAGAATTAGGATGAAAAAAAATTATATTTAAGCTGGAAATTTAATCATCCCCTAAAAAATTATAACTTTTGGGTCTTTCTAAGGCTCGTGGATATTTTTCAAAAATTGGGTGTTTATAGCAAAACTTTATTTACATAGGCCCTTTAGCTATAGGACATGTGCCCTTATTTGTGGGGATGGTTGTAGTTGTAGGTGATGATCACCCATATGACCACATGAAGTATAATTAGGGCCCAAGGGGGAAAAATTATGGATTTATAGCATGGGCATATTTGTTTTGCATATAGTTTATTGGTGTGGGGACCATTTAGGCTTGGGAGTCAAAGAAGTGACCACAGTTTGGATAAACCACGATTCAATAAACCATCACCATTTAAATTTTTGTATAGATGTTTATTTTTTTATATAATATATTTTAATATTAGTTTAATATTAATCTCATAGAACACTATGTTATATAGATTGTCTTTATATAATTCATCCAAACATACTAAAATTATTTTACCATACCTATAAAAAACATTATGCACTTGTATAACATAGATAAAATAAATTTAGGTGGGCTAGCTAAAAAGTGAACTGCGATTAATTTTTCATCCTCTTTCTCATATAAACATTTTTTTGGTTTGAAACCATGTATATTCCAAGATATGTCTCATTTTTATATGAGATGAATTTTTCATCTTAATGGCCTTTTTTGAGATCCTAGGATCTCCAGGATGGGTTGACCTAAAAAAGGACCCCATTAATTTTTCATCTTCTATCTTATGACAATAATTTTAAAACATAAAAGTAAAAATAAATTTTAATTTATTATTAACCTAGACTTTAGCGGCCATTAATGGTTGTGGAAGATCTTGAAACTCCCTTGCACCATTTCAAAAACCATAGGAGCCTAAAGCTTACTTAATACATTATAAGAATAGGGATACATGTGAAATAAAACCAAAAATTTTCTTAATGAGTTGAAAATGAAAATGAAAATGAAAATGAAAATAAAATGAAATTTGTAAAAATATTGGATACCCCATCAATGGTAGGCATCCAAGGGTAAGTAAGGTGGTGAAGGATAACTATGGATAATTAATTATCTATAAAAAGGTAAATTTTAGTGGTGAATATTCATTAATTCATAAGTATTCAATTTTGGGGAATTTTATTTTTGAAGGGATAGAACATAGAACTGAGTTTCCTAAAAAATCATGATGTAATTTATTTTATGTGTATTTTGCCAAATGCTTACAATACCTCAAAGAAAAAATATTACTCTTTTCCCTTTATACACACACACACACACACACACACACACACACACATATAATATGATTCATAGGTATAATTCAAGAAGTCATTATGTGCATTGAAGAGTAAAAGTTGATAGGCTAAGGAGTGAAGGAAAAAAAGGGAATAAACTAGTTATATGAAACTAAATATTATATGATATTTGGATCCATATTGAAGAGTTATGAAATTTAAAAAAACATCTCAGTCTAAATCCCTATACAAAACTTATGGCTTTTGGAATTTGGCATAATTTTCATCACATATGTAGTCAGTTAGATGCATTGTAAATGCAATTAACTGGTTTATTTGCATCTGCAATAAACCATTTGCATATTCAATGAAACTGGATAATTACATATACAATGTAGTTGACTAGTTACATTTAAAATACAACTGACTAGTTGCATATGTAATGTAACTAGTCAGTTGCATATGTGATGCAATTGATCGATTACATATGCAATGCAACCGATTGGTTGCATATGTAATACAAATTCTACCAACTTCTTGAGGGCATAAAATTTTCATACAGGCTCAGATTGAGTTGTTATATTTTTATAAATTATATAAATATTTAATAAGAATCTGAATATGCAATAATATTTAGGTTTAGAGAAGTTTTTTTTATTTCATTTTCCCCTTTACCTCAAAAATGACAAGAAAAATACCTAGTAACTATAATATTTTGATGTTAGGAAGATATGTAATACAATCAGGCAACTACATATGCAATACAACTGGCTAGATACTATCAACTAGTTTCATAATGCAATGAACTAGTTGTATAATGCAACTGAATGGTCTTGAATATGCCTAGTTTCATACATCTCCTCCCATTGGATTTACCATGACTTTTGAAACAAATATATATTTTTTCCAATGAAATATAATGGGATTTCTTATAAGGTCTCTTAAAATTTACCATTATCCAAAAATTCCTTCTTCATTACCAAATCTAAATTTTGTAACTTGAAAAGTGAAATAGATCCTTTTATTTAATTCCATAGGGATTCATAGGATTTCCTCTACTTCTACTTAATTTTATAGTCAAGATAGAAAAGATCCAATGGTTGATATGGAATGCTCCATTCTCAAGGAGATAAGTAAGATATTTTATATATATATTGAGGTCATATGAGGATTGTGAGATGCATTTATTAATAAATTTCCATAAAAGTAAGTTAACTTGAAGATATAATTGATTTATGACTTAAGGTGTGAGCTAAGCTCTATGATTATCCAAAATCACCTGGGATCCCATCTTAACCCTATCAATATTTAAAATGAATCATTTAAGATAATGTTTATTCAAAACCACCTCATTTTATTTAAATCCTTATTCATACCTTTGGGAAGTGGGGCCTATAAAATATGTATAAGCAATTGTAGTCAAGTTGAAGGCCTATATCCCTATTAGAGTAAGTGCGTTAACATGGTTTTATAGTAAGTATGTAACCACTTGTGATTTGAAATTTATTCTATTTAAGCATGTGTTTGTTTTGGTGCATTATGTACCATGAATTTGTCAATTTCATTAACTATTTAGGTGTGTGGAATGTGCATTTTACATTCTCAAAGATATATTGGCTTGTTTTTGTGTGTATTTCATCATGTGAGATTTTTAGCATGACAATTTGTTATCATAACATAGTTTAAACATAAAGATATCTAGGGAAATTTTTTTACTACCACTTATTATATAACCAATTGATTCATGTACTTAGTTATGTGCTAAACCTATCTAAGAATATAATAATAATACACATTGAGAGTTTCCTAGGCATCAATGGATATGGGACCATGGACTCTTTATTCAAAGTAAAATATTTTAGGACACCACTCAGTGAGATTATCTATGATCAAAAATATATCTATGAGATTTCTCATAACTTTCACTTGAGAGTTTAGATCATGGAATGTCTTATGAGAGGTTCATTTGCATAGGGATATTTTATTTGGGAGAATATATGAGAATATCATCCAAGACCTCCAAATACTTTATCCCTTAAATTGATTTTTTTTTTTTTTTTGGATTTAGTATAGAGGATTGACACTAGAGCCTAGCTTATTGTTTTGGTATCTTTGTTTATGATATCCATGTCAAGAATCATTGGAATTTTAGCTGATCTAGGAGAGTGATTGATATTTTGTGAAGGTTGGAAGAATAAGCTCCATCTTGTTGTTGTGAGGATAATATTTTTGTGAGGGAAAAGTGATTATTAACTCATAAGTGATTTATTACGTGCTTGGCTAATGTGAATTCCTAATCACCTTAGGCATGTGCTTCATAACTTTGAGGACTTCATATATGGTTGTTAGGATAGATTGACCTTGTTTATTAAGACCAAGGGGATTGGTCATAGCTATACCTTAAAGTAATGTGGAACTAGGATCGATATGGGATTTTCTAGGTTTAGTGACTACTCATTTCAAGCAAACATCACCTGGACACTTAATTGGGGTGTGATATAAGGTTTCTTAATGATTTTAACACTAAGTGTGATTATGTTTGAAATTAATTAGGATGTAATATTAAATATTCCATCCTAACCTCCTTAGTTTTCTACTCTTACATTGTAATTATTTATAGGTAATGTTTAAGCTTAGTCTCTCCTTAGGCTAAAAGGTTTGTCTCGATAGGCCATAGAGGGTTATAGACCTTGGGGACATGATTGGTCCATGAAAGGGACCAAGATATTTATTATATTATGCATGGATTTCTAATTGAAACCTAACTACATATTTATGAGTGTTTATTGATATTTCAATCACCTTATCAGATGGAAGGATGATTCAACATGGTAAGCCTTATTAGTGAACCTCATGTGGATCACATTATTTTCACCTATCCTTATGATAAATAATCCTTATCTTATTTTTTTAGTGATTTATTCTTTGTTAGTAATAATATGATGGGGTAGATTTCCATTAGATTTTGGCATCAATGATGGTTGGGATGGAACATGCAGTCCTTGAGGGGAATTTGACACCAAATAGGTGTGATCATTGACATCATTAGGTTAGGAATATATTATAAATGTGTAAATTTTACTTGACACATGATTCCTTAATTCTCAATGTGTACATTTACAATTTGGGTGTTGATATCTGAACATTGTGGTCATAATCCCTTAGAGGTTATGACCCCTTTTATTGGAGTAATTTATATTAAGAATAACTTGTGTTGAATCATATTATGTCTTAGATGAATTTTTTTTAGTATGGATCCTCAAGAGGGACATGTTGTTACTCATTAATTATAATTTTTGATCATAAATTATTACTTATGGATAATCTCTCTATGATTGATGTGTTCAAGATATAATGAGTTCCTTTTATAGTAGTGATTTTCTTCCTCATCTACTTGTCAAGGAGTGTTATACCATGGAGGTGATGCTTATTTGAGAGGGTTACTATGAGATATGATATATTTAATGATATGTAATATTATTCTAGAGATATAATTAACCTTAAGCACCTGATACTCACTTAAACATGATCATGATAGAGGAATGCTATTAATTTTATAACATGTATACTTGTTTCCTAAAGCATGTAATTTAGATTTGATTTTGATATACATTATATTGTATTTTTATACATTTTTAGAGGTGAAATATTTCTCTTTCTCATTTATCATTTATTCCTTTAGATATTATTAGTTTTTAATATACATGTAGAATCTAGTGGCATGTGGTAACTTATTAGATATACATGTTGATTCTTGGGGTTTTTAGTGCCTCATTTTTAGAACCATACCACCCTCTTACATGGATTTTGAGGTTGGATCCATCCTTTTATATGGATTGGTGAGGAGTGCATATGTTTTACATCCATGAATCTAATAAACTTGTCTCTTTATAAGATGCATTCTTAAGTAGCATTTTTTAAAGATTTTTCTATGAGTATCACTTTCACCTTGAATCATTTTATGATTACATTCCCATTTATTCATGAGGTTGTCATTTATTGATGTACATGCTATCTGGAATGTCTAAGAGACTATGAATGTATGGTGTAAATAGTCATATTAGAGGGCCCAATTTTAGGTCCCTATATTAGATAAAACACATGAACCATTGAATTTTTGGATTATTTTTGGGACCCTTTAGAGAGAGGGTTTATTACTATTGTTTCCTTAGGTAAGATCTATTCCATTCATAGATTTAGTAATTGATTCCTTCTTCTAATAATTTTGAGTGCTTATTGTGTATCCTATTGGGTAGGTTAATACTCAATGATGTTCATGAGTTTTATGAACAAGATATCCTAAAACCTTTTCAATCACTTTAGATCAAACATCCTTGGTGATGATTAGACCATATGATATTTATTAAAATCATAAGTTTAACTTATGATATATGTTTTGTATACTATGCACGTATAATATATTACCTACCTATACAAGTGTGTACCTTTTTAATAGAGATACTGTGTCTTAAACACATCTATTTCAAGTGAGAGGATTTAAACAAATCCCTCAGATATTGATATCACCCTTTAGTTATGGGCATCATCATTTTAGTGGAGTTTATTATGTGAGCTTAGTTGTTTATACCATTTTAGGTTATTTGTTTATATATCTATATTCCATTTATTGCTATGGCATTTGGGAAGAGATTTTGTTATAGTTAGCACATAACTAGCATTAAGATGAGTTTATAATATCTCATTATCAATTAAAAACAATATGATTCCTTACAGTTGATTCATATTTTTAATGAGAATAAATGAAGTATTCTTTCAAATCAGATCCATGTACCCTTTTTTTACTAATTCACCTGTACTTCTTGACCTTGGTAGGATAGATACATTTCCTTCATGTTGGCTATAGAGGTTGTGTAAATGGAGTGGCATGATGCCTCCATGTGTTTTAACCTTTTCTATTGTTTGGGGAAATGTGTTGTGAAATTTAAAACTTACATGTTGGTAAGTGTGGGGTAGTCTTGGAAACTTGGGTTGTAATATATACTTTATATCATGTAAGATTATTAAGGAGTTATGTTTTTAGTTTGTTAATACTTTAGCTCCCCACTTCCCACTTAGTGGCCTTCCACAACTACTTTGAAATTTTTAATTTTTCACTGGGTGTGGAATACTTTAATAATATTTAAATTATTACTTGGGACTTATATGTTTATTTTTAATCATATATTTATGGGTCTCTTTGATATGGTGTTCAAGGCTATTTAGACATTTTTTTATTGAATTTTGTAGTTCCTAATTTTCTTGCTTTTCTTCAAATTTGATTAGACTAGGATGTTTAGCCATTTTCACCTTCATTATTCCTTGAATTAGATTACATTTTTGGAATTTTTAAATTTTTTTTCCTTTTGGTAATGAGTTTGTATACGTATCTAATTTAAGTATACTCTTTTATTAGATTGGGAAATTTTTACGTTATTAAGTATGTTTTTTATGAGCCATTTTATGGTACCATTCTCTTTCTATGAGTATGAGAGTAGTAGGTGAGAATTATCTTATTGGAAAATATAAGGAGAAGTTTAGTAACTTAATGAGCAAGCTTGGTGATGTTGTCTTGTATGTTTTTTTTACAAAAGGATATAAGGATGATGTGAAATGTAGTCTTGTTTATGTTATTGATAACATGTTCCCTCTTAAATCTAGGAGTGATGGAAGAGGTTTTGTTCTGATATTTTAATAGATTGTGGTATGGATGGATTAATTAAGATTTATAAATAGGTCTAATGTCCAAATTCCATGTAATGAATTGAGTGATTAGAGTTTGGGAATTGGGGCTAATATCCAAATTCCTCCTATAGGATATTTTATTAGGTTTTGGGAATCAACAATATGTCCAAAGTCCTAATAATGGATAGATTGATTGGGTTTTGGGTATTGGTATGAGTTTACAAAGTCCTCCACATGGTTAAATTATTGGGGTTTTAGAATTGGGATGAGTGTCCAAAGTACTCCCATTGGCTTGACTATTTAGGGTTTGGCATTAGGATGAGTGTCAAATGTATTATTATTGGATAGATTTAAAGGTTTGGGAATTGATGATAATTAAATTCACAAAGTTATTATCTAGTCCCATTTATTATAAATCATAATTATTGTTCATTTGGTGATTACAAACCTCTTAACATTCTAAATGGTATCTGATTGTTAATCATGTGGGTTCCATGTGCTTGGATATTTTTATTCATTATAAAAATGGTATTAATGAGACAATAATGAAATTAAAATATATTGGTCCTCTAAGATAAAAATAAATTGAAATAATAAATCTATAACTTATACTTGTACATGAGAATTGACACATTACTATAAATGATCTTCCCATTAAGTGATAATTGAATATAATCAAATCTTTCTTAATTATTTATTTTATCAAATATTGGAAACAAAATATTAATAAACTAGAATTTAAATTATCCTTGGATCATGACTCACCTTTGGTGGAGTTGATCTATCTTTGACCATTGATATGTAAGTGTATTTTTTATTACACTTTGTGATCTATTAGTTGAGATCTGAGATCATTGACTTAGAGAGACCACTGAATTGAGCTAGAAGGATTTATAGTTTGTTATAATATCTTTGAAAATATACTTCAATTGTTTCAGTGATCTCTATAAGGAAGTCTAATAAGGGGAGGGGAATGTAAGACCCAATTTAAACCTTTGTTATTTAAATTATGTTGTATTCTTACATTGATATCATGTTGTTTATGAATAAATATTATTAAACATTAATAATTAATTCATATTATCTTTTGATATAATGTTATTCTTGTAATTCTTATATGTATGCAATGAGTGTCTATATATGTTGAGATTATTTCAAGTTAAATTACTTCATTTATCCTATGATAGAGAAATTTTATGTGTACAATGATGTGAAAGACTATAGGTCACTGAGAAATGGATCTTGAAATACATTATTAATTTATTTTACTATTTAACGTATGTTTCATGTGACTAGTTGACACTTAGTTATTCTTTTAATTAATGTGTTATAGTCACTTGTTTTAATTTTGATAATTTTAGGCAAAATAACACTATTTATACCGTCTTTACCCATACCTTATATATTTTTTAAAATATCTATAAGGTTATATGGATAAAAAGAGACTAAACATGATGCCACAAACTTAAAAACTATAATGGATTTGAAAATACAATTTTGGATGGTCACATACAATGATTTTTAGTATTTTATGTTGGAATTAAATCCCTTTGACTAAAAGGGATGTATGGGACTATTTTTGGGAGCCTAAAAATATTTTTAAGATAAAAATTTGATCATTAATAACATTGGAAAAATGGAAAACATTTATTGAGTATGAGTGAGCCATACTTACCCTCATGCCATGTAAGAAGGAGTATGGGTCTTGTAAGAGAAGTAAAAGCAATAAAATATTTTTGTTAGATGAAAATTATGGAAAGAGATAAGTGTCACCATATGATTGGAAAACAATTTATGGTTTTATATATAACTACATGGTAATCCACCATTTTTCATAAATTTTGACCATTTTGAAAATGGATTTGGAGCTTAAAGCATGGATAAACTATGCAGAGACCTTATGAGATGGGGGATAGTGGAGATCTAAGTTTTAAAGGATTTATATGTGATAAATAATGGATAATTTGAGGTGGGAGGTATTTTTAAACATTATTATTTATTTATTTTATTTTAAAATTATCCCTTGTTACCTCTTTGAAATGTTAAAAACTTTTTATGTATTGGCAAACCCTTTTGGATCTCACTCTTCATCTTTATTTGTATATGTTTTGGGTATAAGTCCATGTATTTAGTTGACCCTATAAGGTTTTATTGGGAAAAAAATTCTCCAATTTTATCTTGCTATTTTAGATTTCATTTTTTTTTAAATTTTAAGTTATGCTACCCATATGGGCTTGAGTTTCTATGGTAGGATGGGCAAGGTAAATTTTACCCAATCCATCCTAATTTCAATCCTTGGATGTTGGTTGTGAAAACTTATCCTAGAGGTTATATGTATTGTTTCAAAATTTATTTGAGTATGTCCAACTATGAATAATTTTATTTTGTATATATGTATGTTATTGGTAAAATGTATGAGGTGTTTCATAGTTTGTAGGATGAGGAAAAAACCATAAGCAATGCCTAGTATACTCTTCTTTTCAAAACTAACCAAGCCCTTATTTTATAACTTATTAAAATTGAATGGTAATATACATGACTAGAGTTTATAGTCCTTGGATTATGGGTGTATATGGACATTACATGATTATGATGATATGATGGGAGGTGATCCCCTCCTTGCCTTGGTCTTGCAGTTATATTTTTAATCTTGTAGACTCTTGAAGCTTGGAAGAGCTTGCAACACAAATGTAATATTTTATATTGGGTTGTTTTCAAACCTTGTAACACTTTTAATATTAATTATAATCCATGTAATAATTTATTTATGTTAAAAATATGAGGAAATTTGTAATAATTATTTAATTTAATTTGGAAGATTATCTCTCTCTTACACTCTCTTATAGGAAAATTGTAATGTATTATGGTTGAAAATAACAATTTTACTTTTAAAAATGAAATCGTATCTATGTCTCTAATTTATTAAAATACATATTTTATTGTGCATTATTTAAAATACTAGTTTTTAGTTTGTTTAAAAAATCATTAAACCCATTTATAGATTAAGTCCTTAAAGTGTTTGTTTTGGTTTTATAATTTTTATGCATACTAAACATACCTAAAATTTCTCCAAAAATATATAGAATTTAGCTGATTAATTTTTGGATTCACAAAATGGAAGTTATGTATTTTACAAGTTAAAACTAATATTATTCCATTAATCCTTAACAAAAATTTGGTGTATTCAAGTAATTAATTTAGAAACACTTTAAGAGGTAGAATCGGGTTTGAAATAATTTTAGATTGAAGTGGAATTTTTTCTAAGCCCAAAAAAGGTGATTTTTCAAAATTGGGTATATGTATGGAAAATTCGTTTACACAAGACCTTTGGGCATAAGAAAAGTGTCCTTAATTATAGGTTAGTCCATCACCTTAGGAGGTAGTTGCCCCTAGGAACATGTAGAGCACAATTGGGGTCCAATGGGGCTAGCATATGGATTTCAAGTGAAATATTCTTTTCTTTCCACACCAATTATTAGTATGGAACCTATTTGGATTTAGCAGACAATGTATTGACTATGGTTTGGTTCAACCATGTGTCACTCAACCACTAACATTTAATTTTATAGTTGGTAATTTATTATTTCTATATAATATAATTATAATATTAATCTCATACTACATTATGATATATAGTTTTTATTTATATAATTCCTTAAAAAAACCATAAATGTTTTACCATATAAGTACAATGTTTTGTACAAAGATTAATTTAGATAAAATACCTTGGACTAGGATGTCTCAAAAGGGATACCCCATTATTTTTGTATCCTATTATGCAAGGATAAATTTTGAGGGTTTGAAATATTCTAAATTATAATATATGTCTCAATTTATAAGAGTGGTATATTTTGTCTTAATTTTCTTTTTTGGGCTCTTGGGATCATTAGGATGAGTTGACCCAAGAAGGACCTCAATTATTTTTTACCCTATATCAGATGAAAGTAATTTTTTAAATATAAAACTAAAAAAAAAATTACTTTCTTCTTAACTTGGACATTGGAAACCATGAATGGCTATGGAAAAGCTTGAAGCTCCTTATCACCATTTCAAAATTTGTGGGAGCCTTAGACCTACTAGAGACATTTCAAGAAATGTAAATGATTTTTTTTTAACTAATCAATACCCCATTAATGGTGGTCATCCAAGGGTAGGTGTTTTACCCAATTTTTTATTTATATTTTTAATAGGTATAAAACTTTGAAATATTATTCACACTACAATGTATGAAATTTAACCATAAATATGAATTTAAAGTAAATTGAAAATTGAGATTGATTGAAAAGTTACATATGTTAAATATAGTAAGTATAACTAATAATCAAATACTTAGATTTTATAGTTTATGATTGACTATATTAAGTATCTAATAGTGGAAATAAAGATAAGATAGGACTATGAAAGCTCTAGTATGAAATCAGAGTTTATGGATATTTCTAGATGAGTCCACACTAGAAAACAACACATGTCAGTTGTGTCTATTGAATGTGCACTTGTCTACTTTGAATTTTAAAAATTATTATTATTATACCACTTGTGCCTATGTCTACTAACAAGGTTGAGATATTTAAATTATATATATTCCACAAAAATTATGTTTTATTACTTCTTTTTACCTTCAAAACCATGGGGGTACTTGTGAGATCTATAAACCTACAAAAATAGATGAGAAGTGTAATGGGTTGATATGAACCTAATCACCCCTATTGATTATTAACTAGCATACATATCTAGATAATCCTAGGAGGCAATAAATCTACACATCATTCTCCCACGTATTGTGATCATACAATTGTGCTACTTGACTATATGTATGTAAATATAAATTTGGCTTTGATGCTTGACAATGTTATCTCTTGACTTAATTTGGAATTATTAAAACTTGATTTGTGATTGATCCTAGTGATCTATATTAAATTCTAGAAT